>JAQQSK010006735.1:0-14293 GCA_028658325.1 Potorous gilbertii
AAAAAAAAAAAAGAAATTGGAAACTAAGGATTTGGGTTTCTAGCACAAAGGACCCCCTTTCCATACAAGTAAATTCCTTGCAAACTACCATATAAATCTACAGCAAATTGTGAGGCAGTAGCCATTGAGAATCAGAACCAACGACCTGCTGCTGATGTGGTCCTTTTCTTGACCAGAAGATATTTAAATTTAAAGCAAACCCTCCCCTCCAATTTCAATAATAGCATAGGAAAAAGTACAATGTAGAATCAGTCCTACAATCCAATATAATAAGAACCTTCCCCAAAAAACATGGGTATACTTTTCCACAGGATAACACATCACTAGTGAGAAACATTTAAGGGACATGTGTGATAAAGGAACCCATATGACCGAAGAACATGAATGGAAGGGGCACATACATGACCAAGATACATGGGAATAAACATACCTATAGCAATTCATGCCTCTGTTTCTGCAATTTGCTTACCTGCAGAGTTGCTACTGTCTTCTGATCATGTCACTGGCTGGACTGTTTTCTTTTTGCAGAAATGGGCATCACCTCTTCGGCCTCTGTCTGATAGCATCTCTACTGCTCTGCTCCTGTTTTTACCTGCTACTATTTGCTTTTACCTGCTATGTGTTCTCTTTCCCTTTCCCATGTATTCCCAAAATACATGTATGTATATATATATATATATATATATATATATATATATACGCATATATATATATATATATCTATATATACGTATATATATGCCGGGTAGACACTCAGTACTAAACTACAGGAGCCTTTAGGCATTTGTCTTTGGAATTGACTCTAGTTCTGTCTTAGCAGTCACTCTCTGATCTCAATCCATTATTTTCCTTTTCTTTCAACTCTTCCATTTTTTCTGTGAAATTGTGGTCCATGAAAATTTCATCCCCTTTACAAGACTGAAAGAGTTGAGTAGAATTTATAGTTTGTGTCCTATTTCCTGGTGATCACAAAAGTTGCTCTCTGTAGAGATTCGAATCTCAGTTTTTCTCTTAATACCAGGGTGACCTTGGGCAATTTATTTCACCTCTCTAGGCCTTAGTTTCCTCATTTGTCAAATGAGGAGGTTGTATTATCTTCTTTCCAAAGTCGTTTCTAGCTCTAAATCTGTGGTGCTCTCATCAAATGACCTAGACTGCCTACATGCCCAGGCAACCTTAATTCTAGTTATACCCCCTCTTCTTGGAGCAGTGGGTTAGACTGCCAAGGCTGGAATCAGGAACATGCACCTTCATGAGTTCAAATCTAGCCTCAGAGCTTTATTAGCTGTGTGATCCTGAGCAATTCACCTCACCCTGTTTGCTTCAGTGTCCTTACCTATTAAATGAGCTAGAGAAGGAAATGGCAAACCATTCCAGTGTTTCTGCCAAGAAAACCCCAAATGGAATTATGAAGTTAGACATGACTGAAAACAACTAAACATTTCACATTTGTACCTGGAAAATAGCAAAAACTTATTGAATGACTGACTGCCTGCTACCTGACAACCTGGTTATAGTCTGCTTAAGCATTTTTTTTCCCAAAAAAGCTATGTTCTAACAGAGAACAGTGGTGACTTTTAGTCACTTTAGGCCCTTTCAAGAGAGTGGCGTTTGTGCCAGAGGGGAAGTTAGTCAACAGTAGAAGACTAATGTCCGTTGGGAAGAAAATAAATGTAAATAAATCTGCAAACATAGGCTTTAGCACCAAAGGGTAAAGAAGTGATATTGTAAGACATTTATTCAGAGAAAAATGACTCCTTTCTTGTTGAGAAGGAGAGTCACAGGGGTTTTCATCCATGATTTTTATCCTTTGTTCTTCAAGATCCAGAAAAGGAGCAGGCATATTAAGCACAGAGAAGGCTAATGGAGTTAATCTGGGGAACATGACTTGCCTTTCATGGGAACAACAGGAAGTAGTCAGAACTCAGATTCTCTTGCTCTGTGAGTCAAAGTCACAGAAGAAAATGGTGTCAGCATGGTGGACAATTTCTGAAATGCCCTTCTCCAAAACAGGATCCAGGCTACCTGGAAGATGGTAAGATAAAGCAAAGGTTTATTTTTTTCTTTCAGATCAAACCTGTTATTTCATTGATTTAGGGAATCCTGGGTATGGAAACTCTATCAACACAGATAGTCAACCGTTCCACAAGTTATATAGTGTTCTGCATTGCCTTAGGCACCAAACAATTGATCCAGTGGTTATTAGTCAACAAGGTGCCTAATTATTCTTAGGCATATATTGAGTATTGATGTATTGAGTTCTTATTCCAAATCATATTCAAACATTAGTGTTCCACTAATATCCATAAAAATAGATCCTTAGCTATTTCAGCGGAGGTCATCTTATATTATAAGTGGGTAAGTGAGTGGGAAACCAAGCCCAGATTTATTTTACATTTCTCTACTCCTTGTTGAGTCGTTTAAGTCATGCCTAACTCTCCATGACCCCATTTTGGAGTTTTCTTAGCAAAGATACTGGAATGGTTTACCATGTCTTTTTCCAGCTCATCTTACAGATGAGAAACAGGTTTCAGTGATTTGCCCAGCATCACACAGCTAGTGTCTGAGGCTAGATTTATTCCAAGTCTGATGCTCTATCCAGTGTTCCACCTAATGGCTCTACTCTACATCCCACAAAATTGGCCTTCTTGTTCCAACTTGGCATTCTATCCTTCATCTCCCTACCTTGTGCAGGCTGTCCTTTCGCAGTACCTGGAATGAAATCTCTAGTCAAGTGTAGCTCTGAGACTTCCTAGGCTTCTCATGACTTAGTTCTCATAATTGGTTGGGTGAGTGGGTGGTTGGTTGTTGTCTTTTGCTCTGCAAGACAACCAAAATGATATCATTATGTTAGAGTCAAGGTGCAGTGTGTCCTGCTGTGGCTGATCAAACCAATAGGAGCTTGGAATGTTCTACCACAGGTTGGGCACATGAGTCCCTGTGAACATTTGGGATGGATTTTCTCAGTTTGTGCATTTTATGTTTCTTATGAGCTACTTCAATTCTCTTTTGCTTGTAGAGCACAGCCCATTCCCTGATGAGGACACGCCACGCTGGGTGCCCTATCTTCCATGTCACACAGTCGATTCCAAAATTCTTCCCATAAAACCTCCTGTTGGCACTCATTCCTATTCTGCCTGGTTGCTTGATCCTTCTCTCTCTTCATAAAATGCTAATCTGTTTTCCCTCTTTGAGGGCAGAGATTGGTTTATTCTTTTGAATCCTTGGTATCTAGCACTATAACTTGTCCATGGAAAGCCTTTAATGGTGGTCTTACAGTGTAGTAGATAAAGCACGTGACCTGAGTGATGAAGACACAGGCTCAAATCTTACCTGTGGCGCTAATATCGGTGACACCTGGGGCGAATCATTCAGCATTTTTGGACCTCATGTTTTCTTCTGTAAATGAGGGGATTGGACTAAATAACCTCTTAGGTCCTTCGCTGTGCTCAATCTATCTCTCTGAGTTTCAGTTTCCTTTACTATGAAATGGAGACCTTCATACTTACAGTACCTACATTGCAGGGATATTACTTGGCTAAAAGAGATAATGCCTAGAAAGGATTTGATATTATTTAAAGTTTCCTAACAATATTGGATTATCTTTAATATTGTTGTTGCTATTAAGGTCTGTTGAGTTCATACGTGAGACGGATAAAATGAAAGTCCCAGATGAGTGTCAGTGATTTTTAAATGCATTTCACTTCTTCCTTCAGAATCTGACTGTACCATTCATATAGATCTTTAAGACGGCAGATAGTGTCTTGTTTGATTCTCGCAACAACCCTTTTGTGTTATTATCTCTATAATAGATGAGAAAACTGAGTCAGAGGTTAAGTGACTTGCTCAGGTCACACAGCCTTCTGACTGCCTGTATTCCATGTTACCTAGAGTGGTCAAGAGTTGACAGAGTATGGAGTCGATGTACCTTTTCCCTTTGTTTAGAATGAACTTCTTCCAGATCTTGCTTATTTTACTTTGTTTTCTTCCAATCGGACATTTATTATCTCCATTCATTCATATATTTTCTTTGTAAACAGTTGATGTGTATTTATTGGCTTTGCTCATTTATTTCTTCCCTTTGTAAGCAGCTGGCGCATATTAAGTGCTTATTATTTGCATCAAAATTATTTCTGTTCATTGGAAGATGGGATCAAATACCTGGGATACAGCCTTCTGATGGGAAGACTCACCAGCAAGGAGGGCAGCAAACTTGAAAATAATATTGTTATTCTTGGCGGAAAACTGTGTTTTGCTTCCTTAGCACTGCTGTGCCTGGCTGCTTCATGTTACTCTGCTGTCCCTCCCATGGGTTTGGGTTTTCTCACACTGGAATTCTTGGCTGTCCTGCTCCCAGCAGCCTGTTCCTTTCAGCTACTGCTGCCTCCCTGGGTCTCTTGAAACCTGTTTCTGTGCCAAGTTTTTATTTGCACTTTAAAAATATCCTGTTTCTCTCCTTCTTCCCACCTCCCACTTTGTTTATTTTGAAGCTGTCTTGCTGGGCACTACCTTTTTGCCTGGATCTAATGAGAAAACAAACATGTGGGAGAAGTTGGGCCTCCCATCTTCTTTCTCCCCTCTCCCCAGGGAGGCTGGGACTGAAGGACATGGAGCATCTGGTTTTTCGTGTTCTGAGAGCCAACAGGACACTGGATCAGGTTGGGTTGAGCAATGGTGCAGGTGTACAGTAAGTCAACCTTGGGGCAGCATCGAAACCAAACCCAGATACTGGGCAAAGGAGGTCTGGTACAGAACAAAGCTAGACCTGGTCTTGTACCTTCTTAGGATGCAGAGTGTTGGGCTACTTTGTGGTGCTGGAGTAGGGAGGAGAGAGCAATGAAATCATAAGGTTCTAAAATCAAGGATCTAGAGCTAGAAGGGACCTTAGACATTATGTGGCCTAACCCTCTCATTTTACACATACCTTGTCCCAAATCACACAGGAAGAGACTAAGTGGTAAAGCCAGATTTGAACAACCAGGTTCCAAAGCCAGCAATTCTTTGCTTTTTTTCACATTTATTTATTTTATCTGAAACTTATGGAATAAAACAAGCATTTCCTAACATAGTAAGGTTGAGTCATTCCATATATAGTCTTTTTGTATCATCCTACTAGCTTTTCCTTGTTCAGATTATATACTGATGTTTGAGAAGTAGCATGATAGTATATCTTTGGATTCAGAGTCAGGAAAATCTGAATTCAAGTCCCAACCCTGACATGTAAGGGCTATGTGATTCTGTGCTAGTCTCTTGAATTAATTTCCTGGGGCTACAGAGATGGTTTCTGTTGTTGCTCATTTGTTTCAATCATGTCCAACACTGCATGACCCTATTTGAGGTTTCTTAGAAAAGATATGGAATGATTTGCCATTTCCTTTTTGCAGCTTATTTTACAGATCAGGAAACTGAGGCAAACAGAGCTAAGTGACTTGCACAGAGTCACACAACTAGTGTCTGAGACTGGATTGAACTCACTCCAGGCAATGTACTCTATCTATTAAGCTATCTATCTCCCTGATATAGAGAGTATACTCCATCAATTCTTCCTTCATGGTAGAATCAAAATAGTCCAAATCCTTCAGATTTAAGGAGGGGGAAATAGGTTTGCCTGCATAGAAAAGTGAAGGAATAAGAAAAATCAATGTATATAAGAACCTGCTCACTCAGATAAAAGTCATTCCAATGAATTGTTTAAGAACCAGAGGCAGCATGGCACAGAATCAGAAGACTTGTATTCAAATTCTACTTAAAACACTTACCTGACTGACCTTGAGCTATCCCCCAATTTTCCATTTCCTCATCTTTAAAACAAGGTGGTTACATTAGAGGGCCTCTGAAATCCATTCCAGCTCTAGATTTATAATCCTACCAAATAACAGAAATAATAAAGCTCCTCTCCCCGCTCCCAAACAAGTCCACAAAGATGACAATGCCGTGGGCTCTGAGATGCGGATGGCTTAGTGATTTTGTTCACTTGGGCCCACGTCTCTTCATATGTTGTTGTCGTTAAATGTAAATTCAACAGATGGCATGCGTCATCCTGCATGAAATGAGCACATTTTGATTATTTTCCTAGCGAGATGCCATCAGTGCTGCTTTTGAAATTTTGACGTTCCCATTGACTGTAAGAGGCAGTTCAAAGACTAAAGAACTGAGGATCATATCACTGACCCATATTAGCTGCATGATTTTAGTCAATTAAACTCCCTGAGCCTCAGTTTCCTCATCTGTAAGATGGGGATGGTAATTCTTGTTCTTCTAATTTAATGGGTATAATGTCAAATGAAATAAATTAACCAATCAATTACCACTAGTTTATTAATTGTGTATCATGGACCAGGCACTCTGCTTGGCCCTGGGAGTACAAAACCTGTTCTCAGGAAGTCTACCTTACACAGGCACTAATGTAGGTAAGTATATTTCTCCAAAGCAGGGATGTTCATATGTTATACATACCTTGCTTCTTTCTGCCCTTCACTTCTTACTCTGTTTTCTCCTTCTGCTGGTATATATCAAGAAAGTAAATACCAGGGTGAGTCTGGGCCACCCATTCCCTTTGCTCCCATTCTCTCTCAAGAAGCTGGGCTGATTCCACCCCCTTGGCATCAAGGTGTAATGTGTAGGCTGTTTGGGATAGCATCAGGAAGACTGGAATTCAGATCTCACCAATCAGATTTGGCAGGCAAATCACAACCTCCATGGGCCTCTGGACACTCTCTGTTGTTGGTCATTCTTCATTTTTTAAAAGGACCATGGAAGCCCTCCAAGACTCTAAGGAGTTGATAAGAGTCAATGTCACATGGTGGATAGGGCACAGGTTTTGGAGTCAAGAAAACCAGGATTCCAATCCTGATTTAGATACTTGTTTGCTGTGGGAATCAAGGTGTCACTTTGCCTCTCTTGGCCTCAGTTTCCCCATCTGTAAAATGAGGGAAATGGACTTTACAAGGTCCCTTTCAGTTCTTGACTCATGATCTTCTGGTTCTATGGTCCAATGGACTGAGCTTGATCTTGATCTACCAACGAAGTAAAATATTGTTATTTTACTTGGGTCTGGTAGCAATTTATTTTGGCTTCATGCCTTGAATCACTTTTTCTAAGCAGGCCTCAGGGAGGGAAGCAGTAGTATCACTAAGCTGAAATGATTGTCTATTTCTCATATACCAACTGTTCCCCTATTTGAGGTACAATGATCTAGCAAGCAAACTATAGTAATTACACATGTTCAGACTGTCTTCTTCGGGGATGCTCTGGCACATAGGAGCACTAAGGATTCTCTCCTTGGTGACCTCGGTCGCCAGTCTCTTAGAGTAAGCATTGACACTTAAAGGGTGTTTTATGATAGAAACCTTCTACTCCTTCCTGAAGTTATATGTGTTTTTTGTTTCTCTGTTGTTTATTTTTGCATTTTTTTCCTTTTTGTTAAATTTTGAATTTAATAATCTTGTACATAAGTACAAAATGTTCCAAGACAATATTTTTCTCTGGGTGTCCACCCAGAGTCATAAGAGGATGCATACAATGCTAAGAACATTAGATTTAGAATGAAAAGACCTGGGTTCAAATCACAGCTCTACAGTTTACTACTTCTGTGACCATGGGCAGATCACTCAAATTCTGATCCTTAGTTTTCTTATCTGTACAAGTGAAGAGGGAGCAGCTAGCTGGTACAGTGGGTAGTGGAGTCAGGAAGATCTGAGTTCAAATCTGGCCTTAGACACACTGGCTGTGTGACCCTGGGCAAGTCACTAAGACTCAGTTGCCCTTGCCTCCCCCCGCCCCCCCCTTCCCGTCTCAAAGCAAGTGAAGGAGCTGGGTTAGATGAGATTAACCAAAGCTCCTTTGAATTCTAAATCTTTTTATCCCATTGCAGGCCTTCCTCAAACAAGCATGACCTTGTTTGTGTTGGAGGGTTATGCATGTTCACCTGTATTAGGATTCCAAAGTGCATCAAAAAATCAGGCTAGTTAGTTGTTTGTATGACTCTCATAGAAGTTCCCAGGCTTTTCGATAGCCTTTGAGGACTCAGTCAATTATTATTGATAGAGAAGATATTTTGTCCTAATCACTTCATGAATACCTGGGTAGGAAAATATAAATAAACCCAAATTACGTGAGAACAGGATGAAGTCTTCATCTAGTAGTAGAGCTGTCTTGAAGATACTCACAGTGAGTCTATCAAAGACAAGGTTACATCCCACTACTTGTGTTCAGTTAAAAACAAGAAACAAGTATCTGTTAAGACCTTATAATGTGCCAGGCATGGTGACAACAAACACAGAGTTGTTTTATATTTTTTTATTCACCTGTGCAATACTCTGGTGAACAGTAAATATAAATGAAGGAAAGGAAGAACTTGTCCCATGACCATTTTCATCTGAATTCCATGGGAAAAGATGAGAATGAGATGACGATGATGATGATGTTGATGACGATGACGATGAAAGAACATGCTCCATTGAAGGGAACTCTCAAATTGATAGAACAGAGACATCTGAGTTGTGGTGGTGGTGGTAATGGTGGTAGTGGTAGTAGCATGTGGGAAACAAAGAAAGGAATTCTATTTCCACAGGGTTAAAACTCCTCCCAGCTTTAAGTGATCAGAGTTGTGACCTAGTATGGTCAGGTAAAAGATCAGAAACTTGGTGCGCAGACTTGACGAGCTTTTTTAGGGGAAGTCTATCAGACAGGAGAACATGAATTCACATGGTCAATAGATGGCGTGGTGGGAAGTCCAAAATTTGGAACAGTATAAAGGGCTTGCATTGGTTCCAACAAATGGTAGTCTTCCTGTAGACTTACTTTGGAGGTATTCATTCATTCAGGGAGAATGCACATAGAAATTAATAAATGCTTTCGTGATTTCACAAGTATTCTTCTTTGTTTAAGGTGAGCATGTTTCTCATTGTTAAGGACTTGTTGGTTGGACTCATTTCTCACATAGTAGCATCAGCAGCAATAGTAGTAGTAATAGATCAGTCATGGCTCTGGACAAACCTATTATCATTGCTCCTAAATAGAACTGAGTAGTCAAGGAGTCATACACCAAAAGATCATATTAATCATTTTATATGCCTCAATGACTCTACCAAAAATATAGATCAAAGTATTCTCTCATATCATGAAGCCCTGCTCTAATGATCAAAAAAAAGGCATTTGCACTTGTTAAGTATAAAACATCCAGGAAAAAGTAGATACTAAAGTATCTTTAAAAGTAGATACTAAAGAGTTGTAACTTGAATCTGGAGGTAAAATCAAATCAATGCACCTTTTAAAAAGAAGTTTTGTTCATATCTAGACAGCCAGCTGGAGTCAGGAAGACCTGAGTTCAAATCCACTTTCAAACACTTAATAGTTATGTGATCCTGGGCAAGTCATTTCACCAGTGTCTGCCTTAGTTTCCTCATCTGTAAAATGGGAATCATAATCAACAGTTGCCTCCCAGAGTTATTATGAGGGTCAAATGAGATAATATTTCTAAAATGCTTTTAATAAATTTTAAAGTTCCATGTAAATGGTAGTTACTATAATGGTATTTTTATATTTATTTACTTTTCTCAATGGATCCCTACTACTAACTGTTACAATGAAGACTTTTTTAAAAGAAGAAGATGAGAAAGTTCATCAAAATTAACAAAAATATTGAAAAGGGTTGAAGATGATATCTTTTCTTTGGGGTCAAGTTTGGTCATAAAAATTTAGCAACATTCAGTTTGGATTATTTTGTTGGCATTCTTTCTTTATTATATATGTATATATATATATATACACATACATATATTATATATAAGAATATGTATATTATTTATAGTCCATCTAAATTATTTTTTACTGATTCTGTTTATTTCACTCTTTAGCAGTTCTGGTAGCATCTTTCCCTGCTTCTCTGTATTTATCATCTTCATTATTCCAATCAGAATAGTAACTTTCCATTATATCCATAAACAAAATTTGTTTAACCATTCCCCAAATGGTGCACATCTGCATTCTTTACAATTGTTTTTGCTGTCTACTTACATGTGTATATACACATGTGTATACACATGTGTATATGTATATATGTATGTATGTGTGCCTATATGACCCTTATTTTTATTGATAACCTCCTTGAGTTATATCGCTCTTAGTGGAATCTCTGAGTCAAAGGGTGTGAACATTTCATCACTTTCTCCCTATAGTTTCAAATTGCTCTCCAGAATAGTTAGATGTGTTCAAAGCCCCAACAATGCTTTAGTGTGACCTTCTTCCCACAACCACTCTAAAATTTACTATGCCCATTTTTGGTCATCTTTAATTCGCTAAGTATGAAATGAAACATTTGAGTTGTTTTGATTCGCATTTCTCTTAATAGACTTGATTTAGATCATTTTTTCCCATTGTGTTAATAGACGGCAATTTCTCTTTTGATAACTATATTCTTTGACCACATATTTATTGGGGAATGGCCTTTGGACTTACATATTCCTGCTAGTTGTTTATGTATCTTATATATCAGACTTTTAGCAGAGATATTTGATAGAAAAAAAATTTTTCCCCAGTTGACTGCTACATGGATGAAGTCAATACTTAAAATATCTTTTTCTCCTCTAGGGAAGACATTGAGTATAAACCTGTCAAGGAGAAAGCTTTGGTTTTATATTTCGTGAGACTTTTTGGCATCCTGAAATCAAAGTTTAATGGAAGAACATGTTTAAAGCATTTAACAACGATGTAGTACCACACTTAACACACACTTTCAAACCCATAAAATTGACTATTAACAGCTGCCCATACTCTATTAATAAAACACAGGTTGTATAACCCTAAGACAGATATGGAAAGATAGACTCTTCTTCATCAAGAAGGAAGACAAGAATTGCTGAACATGTATAAACCACTGGATAAATAGAGTAAAAACTTAAACAATACTTTTGAGTAAGCAGAGATCTCTTTACCAAGCAATATAATGACAGGTGATAGGTATGGTGACTATTGAACTTGTCAAATATAATGAAACATGATTTATCTAAGGATTGAGCCTATCAGATGGTTAAAATCCACAAGTGAAATCATCAGATTTCTCCGTGGACAACATTCACATGAACTCTGTGAAGAATCCTCAAAGAAGTGGCTAAATCATCCAGATTTATTTATGGAAATAGAGGAGTTTATGATGGTAATTCATGACCTGATTCATCACCAGCAGAAATTACAGATGGATTATCCATAAGGAGCTTCAGCAAATTGATAAATTCCAATTATGCAAGGAAACAAGTCACACACATGGTGTACATCATCTCTGGTTCCAAAAATTTAACACCTACTAATACCTCAGAAGTCTCAATCCCGTAGATAGTATTATAGCTCAGAAGTTCACTCATTACTCACTAATTTTCAAAAGAGGACAGATCTCAAAACTATGAAGGAAAGAAGAGAAGGAAAAAGGAGGGAATGAAAGAGGAAAGGAAAAGAAAAATAATAATAAATCTTAAAATATTTTCGAGAATTCAACAAAGAAAAACCAGACTGGAAGCAGATAATTATTAGAGCTTCTCCTTACAACTCCTTTGATATAACATTGATCCATAATAATGTACAGTGCTTTTCAGAACTATTACTACCCTGAATATTCATAATCTGCAAGCCATGTCAAGTCAAATCAAGTCTGGATCGCCTCTGAAAGGTTCTGCTTCCTCATCTTCATCTCTCCGCTTCCCTGGCTTTGTTCACATCTTAGCTAAAATTCCATCTTCTGCAAGAATCTTTTTCTTTGCCCCATTAATATTAGTGCCTTCTTTCTGACGACTAATTCCATTTTATCTTGTATATGGTTTGTCCATAGCTGTTCGCATGTTGTATGCTCCATTAAACTGTGAACTACTTGAAAACGGAGACTGTTTTCACTTTTCTTTGTATTCCCAGAGCTTATCATGCCTAGGTTATAGTAGGTGCTTAATAAAGTTTACTGACTAGACAATGTTTTTAACCAATAATGCCATACTGAATATTCAGTCTCCAAGCTATGTGGAAGAAAACCTTTTCAAAATACCAAAATATAGGAGAATAAATCAGAATCATATAGGAAACAAATAAGGTACATGCTCAAGTGTCTAAGAGTATAAATAACATTAAACACATATAAAAACATAGCAGGATAGTGACTAATCCCATGACTGGCTGAACTTCATGTGCTATGAATGCTAAGAATGAGATAATGATGCTGAATTTGAAGCTGCCGGTGATGTTGAAGATAAAGATGTTTTTGACCAGTTTCTGACTCTTCATGACCCTATTTGGGGTTTTCTTGCAATGATACTGGAATAGTTTGCCATTTTCCTTTTCCAGTTCATTTTACAGAGAAGGAACCTGAGGCAACAGGGAAAAGTGACTTACTCAGGTTCACACAGCTAGAATGTGTCGGCAGCCAGATTTGAACTCAAGAAGATGAGTCTCTGATTTCCAAGCCCAGTGTTCTATCCATTGTTTGACTTTGCTGCCCTAATTATAAAGATGACTGATATATTTTAGGGAGTTTGGATCAGTCAATCAAATGCAAAATATGAAATGAAGTGGTAGAAAATTGGCAACATATTACTTTAGGTTGCTAACTCTTAGCATCTACCAAATATCTAGAAAGATTCTATCAGATACCTAAAATTGCATACCAGAAACTCAACATGCTCATAATCTAAAAAATGACTAATACCTGAATTACAATTATAATCCCAAAAGAGCCTTGACAATTCAGTATATCATCTCATCTGGAGTTCGGAGCATACCAAATAAAATTGCTGTTCACAGTTGCCTGGCTATAATAAGGATCTATAAACATTTAACCAAAACATATTTTTAATAGATATCACCATGCTGAATAGTCATCACCTTCAAATTGCATGGAATAAAAAACTTTCAAAATCTAGAGACTTAGTGAAAGAAACTGATAGCATCTGTGAGCATGATGAGCCCCATTGTCCTGAACGCTATTTGTATTGTCCCCAAGATGCTTTCAGTGCCTACAGAAAATGAGGTAATGTCCCAATTCTTTTTTTAATTAAAAAACCAGTTCTTTTATTCTCTCAGGCAATAGCCTGGATATCATTAAATTTCAAACAATAATACCAGCATAGAGATTTATTTTAGGACTGCTTCTATCTAAACTTCATTGAAAATGGTGAGAAGAATGAAATGGTAATAGTGATAGAGATTGAACTTGTAATTTAATTGGAATAGGGAACTCCTAGGTTAGGAAACTCCTTTCACCTTTTCAACTGATAAACTTGCTTGGAACACTGAGACCTTTCACCAATATAGGTCAATACCTTTTCAGTTGATAAACTTGCTTGGAACACTGAAAAAGCGTAAGGAACTTGCTCAGGGCTCTTACAAGCAGAGTGTGTTGGGAACGAATCTTGAACCTGGTCTGGTTTCTGGTTCCAGTGCCAGATCTCTTTCCTCTGTATTACTAAGGTATGATACAATTATCCCTTCCACACTGCAATGTTCTCCATTGTGGTGTCTATATATTGTGTATTGGCAAAATAATTAAATTGGAATTATTGAGACTTTCGTAGAAGCTGCAGACAGTACAGAAGAAGTTTAGAAACTCAGAACTGCATACATACATATATAAATATACATATATACACACACATATATGTATATATAAATGTATAATATCAATATATTTTAACTTTTAATATCAAAATAGTTCAGACTTCTCTGGTGCAAAGGGAGGGTTGGACTAGTTCACAATTGCATCGAGCTGTGTATTCCTGTCTCAATTTTTCCACATCCCCTCTAGCTGTTGTCTTTTTCTTTTTCTGTCATATTATCCATTTTGGTAGGTGGGAGGTGGCATCTCAGAGTTGCTTAAATTTGCATTTCTCTAACCAGTAATTATTTACAGCATTTTTTCATGTGAGTGATGATAGTTCTGAAAACTGCCTAGTCATATCCTTTGACCTATTATCAACTGGGAATGGCTCATTTTTTTTTTTAAAGAAATTTGACTCATTTGCCTACTTATTTGAGAAATGAGACTTTTATGGAAAAACTTGCTGTAAAATTTTTTCCTAGTTTCCTGTTTTCCTTCTAATTTTGGTGACAATTTTATTTGTGCAAAATCTTTTTAATTTCATGTAATCAAATTATTTGTTTTAATTGCTGTGATCTTGTCTACTTTTTGTTTGTCCATAAACTCTTCCTTATCCATAGATCTATCATTTTCCATGTTCCCTTAATTTGCTTGTGATATCCCCCTTTATATCTAAATGATTTATCCATTTTGACCTCATCTTGGTATATGGTGTGAGAT
>JAQQSK010006736.1:0-14293 GCA_028658325.1 Potorous gilbertii
TAATATAAAATCTCTCTAGAACAGAGGTTCTTAACTTTTGGGGTGTTAAAAACCCTTTTGGCAGTCTAGTGAAGCCTGTGGACCCCCTTTTCAGAACCACATTTTTAAATGCACGAAATGAAATACATAGGATTACAAATGAAACCAGTCATACTGAAATATAGTTATCAAAATACTTTTTAAAAGCAAGTTCATGAATCCTAGGGTAAGAAAACCTGCTCTACTCAGTAGTACAGGAGGCTTCTTACAGATCTTTTTTGAAGGATTTAGACTTGCCATCTGATATCTCTTATTTTCTTTATGTGTTCAAACAATCTGCTTTTCTAAAAATGTTTCCTTTTTAAAAATATTTTATTTTTTCCCAGTAACATGCATAAATAACATTTAACATTCATTTTAAAAAATTTTGAGTTACAGATTGTCTCCCTTCCTCCCTTCTTGAGATGGTAAACAATTTGATGTAGGTTATCCATTGCAATCATGCCATACACATTTCCATGTTAGTCATATGAAAGAAGAGAGAGACACACACACACACACACACACACACCCACACACACACCCCCAAAGGAAATGAAAAATAGTATGCCTTGATCTGTATTCAGACTCCATCCATTCTTTCTTTCAATGTGAGTCTTTTGGAAATTGCAGAGAATAGCTAAGTCATTTACAGTTGAGCATTGTACAGTACTGTCGTCCTGGTTCTGCTCACTTCACTTTGCATCAGTTCATATACATTCAAGTTTTTCTGAAGTCATTCTGCTCATATTTCTTCTGGTTTTCCATCACAATCATATTGCAGAACTTGTTCAGCCCTTCCCCAGTTGATGAATATCCCTTCAATTTCCAGTTCTTTGCTACCACAAAAACCTGCTATAAATATTGTTGTACAAGTAGGTCTTTTTCCTTTTCTTAAAAGTCTCTTTGGGATACAGAACTAGTAGTGGTATTGCTGTATCAAAGTTGTATGCATGGTTTTGTAGCCTTTTGAACATAATTGCAAATTACTCTCCAGAATGATTAGGTGAATTTACAGTTCCCCTAACAGTACATTAGTGTCTCCATTTTCCCACATTCCCTCCCAGATTTACTGTTTTCTTTTTGTGTCATATTAAGCAGTCTGATGATACCTCAGAGTTGTTTTAATTTACATTTCTCTCACCAGTAGTGATTTAGAGTATTTTTTCATGTGACCAGAGATAACTTTGATTTATTCTGGAAACTGACTGTTTATATATATCCTTTCACCATTTATTGATTGGGGAATACTTGTATTCTTACAAATTTGACTCAGTTCTCTATATATTTGAGAAATGAGACCTTCATCAGAAATACTTTCTATGAAATTTTTTTTCCCAGCTTTCTGCCTTCTTCTCATCTTGGTTGCTTTGGTTTTGTTTGTGTGAAACCTTTTACATTTAATGTAATCAAAATTATCCATTTTGCATCTCTCAGTATTCTCTATGTCTTGTTTGGTTATAAATTCTTCCCTTCTCCAAAGATCTCCCTGAATTTCCTTTTTAATCTCAATTACTAAATTAAATGGCCTTTTTTCAGTCTTCATTTTCCTGACCTTTTCCCTGTATTTGACCCTGCTGATGACCTTTTCCTTGATACTCTTCTCAATGTTTTTTGAACTACTGTATCTTGATTTTCCTCCTGCCTCTTTGATTCTTTTTCTCAGTCTCCTTTACTGAATTATCATCCATATTCATAGATGTGAATATACTCTCTCCAAGCTTTGCCCTTTTAAGACTTGTCTCAGATACCAACTTCTTGGTGAAGCCTTTCTTGATCTCCCCAGATGCCGATCTATTTCCTTCCCCCTGTCCCCAGTTTACGTTGTGTCTCTTTTGTGTTATGTACACACATCTATACACGTGCACATTATCTCCTGTGAGGATAGATGCTCCTTCTGCCTTAATACCCTCAGTACCATGCCTAGTTCCTACACATAGCAGATTCTTAAGAGATGTTTGTTGATTGATAATATTTTTTGTACTAAGGTCTACTTAGATTAACCATTATCCTTCATGTTGCCCACAATTTTGGTAGTTTGGAGATCATTGTGTTTTGTGATTCACAACCATATAGAATCCACTTTGTTTTTCCTTTCTTATTTTGTTGAAAAAGTCCCAGAGTATTGTGACTTGTCATATTATCTTCTTCAAATAAGAGCATTTGGAATATCTTGCTAGCACTATGGATTCCTTTTCTGTTTGAAATTTGTTCTGGATATCCTTTATGACAGTGACAAACACCTTTGACAAGCCTATGTTTGCTTCATTTCTCATCTGATATTACTAATCAGAAGCTTAATGAACAAAATTGCTACTTTTGTTTTATCTGTTAAGAAATCTAATATGACCTTAGTATATGTGTGGGATTTGAAGACAGTTTTTGAGATTATATTTTCTTTTACAAGATTAAATATATATTTTTCATAGGCTCTTTTTTTTTGTAATAAGTAAACAGTGTAATCATATACTCCCCTCAGTTCCCCATCAATTATTTGATTGTAAAGATATGGTCTTCTGTAGAAAAATGTAAGTAAGCTCGTCTTTTCATTTATATTTTCATCAGGGATATATGTAAGATGTATATAGACTAGGCATTCTTAATCTTTTTTTGGGTTCTGGATTTCTTTGGCAGTTTGAAGAAGCCTCTGGACTCTTCTCAAAATATTTTTAAATGCTTGAAATAAAATACATAGAATTAAAAAGGAAATCAAGTACATTTTAAATATAGCTGTTATTATTTTTTTAAATATATAATTTATTTATTTTTCAGTTCTTAACATTCACTTCCACAAGAATTTGAATTCAAAATTTTCTCTCCATCTGTCCCCACCCACCACCCCAGGACAGCATCAACCCCATCCACCCCTTCCTCCAGTCTGTCCTCCCTTCTATTACTCACCCTTCTTTCATCCCTCTTCCCCTCTATTTTCCTGTAGGGCAAAATAGATTTCTGTACTCCATTGCCTGTATAGCTTAATTTCCAGCTGCATGGTAAAACAATTTTTAACATTCATTCCTAAAGCTTTGAGTTTCATATTCTCTCCCTCCCTCCTCACCTACCCTCATTGAGAAAACAAGCAATTCAATATAGGTCATACAGGCACTCCCATAATATTTGTGTGATCATCCTTTGTTGCTGAAGAAGACCATGCCATCAGAAAAATAATGACATGACTTGCACTTGACTTTGTTTTGAGTGAGGGAGGGCTGTGTAGGTCAAAAGCCTCACTTCTCCTTCAGAACCATTGAATCCAGTGACCAGATGTTCATCAGGATGACTGGAGATGACCCAGGATGAGACAGTTGGGCTTAAGTGACTTGCTCAAGGTCACACAGCTAGTGAGTGTCAAGTGTCTGAGATGAGGACACAGCTACTGAGTGTCAAGTGTCTGAGATTTGAACTCAGGTCCTCCTGACTCCTGCACTGGTACTCTATCCACTACACCACCTAGCTGCCCCTCCATAATATTTATGCTGTAAAAGACTAACCACATTTCCCTCTATCCTGTCTTGCCCTTCATTTATTCCATTCTCTCCCTTGACCTGTCCTCCCACAATAGTATTTTCTTCTGATTATCCCTTTCCCCAGTATCCCTTCTGTTGTCTTCCCTCTTCTATCCCCTTTCCCCTTGCCTTCCTGCAGGGTAAAATAGATTTTCATATCCAAATTTGAGTGTGTGTTATTCCCTCCTTAAGCCAAATCTTATGAGAGTAAGGCTCAATTATTTCCTTTCATCATCTTCTCCATCTTTCCCTCCATTGTAAAAGCTCTTTCTTCCCTCTTGTATGTGATATGATTTGCTGCATTCTACCTCTCCCTTTCTTACTCCTAGTACATTCCATTCAACAATAAATTTTATTTTTTTAGGTAAACTGCCTTTATATTCAGCTCACCCTGTGCCCTCTATGTATATATACATATATACACATACACACATGTACATATGCATACCTACAGTACTCACCTACATATATATATATTCCTTCTAACTACCCTCATACTAAAAAAGGTCTCATGAGTTACAAGAATCTTTCCAAGAATGTACACAGTTCAACTTTAATGAGTTCCTTAAGGCTTCTCTTTCCTGTTTACTTTTTCATGTTTCTCTTGATTCTTGTATTTGAAAGTCAAATTTTCTATTCAGCTGTGGTCTTTTCAACATGAATTCTTGGAAGTCCTCTATTTCATTGAAATTCTGTTTTTTCCCCTGAAGTATTATATTCAGTTTTGCTGGGTAGGGGATTCTTGGTTTTAATCCTATCTCCTTTGACCTCTGGAATATATTCAAAGCCCTTCGATCCCTTAGTGTAGAAGCTGCTAAATCCTGTGTTATCTTGCTTGTATTTCCACAATACTTGAATTGTTTCTGGCTGCTTGTAATATATTCTCCTTGACCTAGGAACTCTGGAATTTGACTGCTGTTTTCCTAGTTTTTCTTTTTGGATCTTTTTCAGGAAGTGATCATTGAATTCTTTCCATTTCTGTTTTGCCCTCTGGTTCTGGAGTATCAGTTTTCCTTGATAATTTCTTGGAAGATGATGTGTAGACTCTTTTTTGATCATGGTTTTCAGGTAGACCAATAATTTTTAAATTATCTCTCCAGGATCTGTTTTCCAAGTCAGTTGTTTTTCCAATGAGATATTTCACATTCTCTTCCATTTTGTCATTCTTTTGGTTTTGTTTTGTGATTTCTTGGTTTCTCATAAAGTCATTAGCCTCCATCTGTTCCATTCTAATTTTGAGAGAACTATTTTCTTCAGTGAGCTTTTGAACCTCTTTTTCCATTTGGGTAATTCTGCTTTTTAAAACATTCTTCTCCTCATTTGGCTTTTTGGACCTCTTTTGCCATTTGGGTGAGTCTATTCTTAAAGGTGTTATTTTCTTCAGCATTTTTTTGGATCTCCTTTAGCAAGCTGTTGACTCACTTTTCATGATTTTTTTGCATCTCTCTCATTTCTCTCCCCAATTTTTTCTTCACTCCTTTTACTTGATTTTCAAAATGCTTTGAGCTCTTCCATGACCTGAGACATTGCATATTTTTTCGAAGCTTTTGGATGCAAAAGCCTTGACTTTTATGTCTTCCTCTGATGATATGCTTTGTTCTCTTCTCCTTTGAAAGGATGGAAGAAAATATTTTTTCACCAAGAAAGTAACTTACTGTAGTCTTACTTTTTCCCCCCTTCTTTGGCATTTTTTCAGCCATTTACTTGACTTTTGAGTCCTTTGTCAAGTAGAAGGTATATACTCTAGGGACCTGTAAATTCTTATTTCCTCCAAGGTGGCACAATCAAAGGAGAGGAGTTTCCTCCTCTCCTGGGCTGTACTCTGCTATTCTGTCAACCGCAAACATTCTTTTCTGCCCAGCATCTGCGAGTAGGATTCCCTCTCCAGAGCCTCTACCAGCTCCACCATGCCAGTGTTCCTCCTCACCCCAGCACAGCCCCTCAGCACCACACTTAGACCCAGATCAGCAGCTTGCTTCCCCCAGGGTCTTTAGGCCAAGGGCTCCAATAGTGGATGCTGCTGCTGCCTTTGGGGCTGGGATCAGAGTGCAAACCTTCCTCACCTAGGTGAAAGAGCTTTCTCACTGACCTTTGAACCTGTCTTTGGCATTTGTGGGTTGAGATGTCTGGGAACTGCAGCTGCTACTCATGATTCCGCACCCTGAAGCCTACTTCAGTCCTGTCCCTGCCATGCTGCACAGCCAAGGCTGGGCTGGGCTCTGCTCTGAGCCTGGAGCGATAGACCTTCCCTGTCTGCCTTCCAGGCTATCTTGAACTAGAAGTCTCTTTCACTCTGTCATTGTGTGGCTTCTGCTGCCTTAGAATTTTTTTAGAGTTATTTTTTACAGGCATTTTACAGGCTATGGGGGGAGAGCTATAGCAGGTCCATCTTTCTACTCTGCCATTTTGGCTGCACCCCATGTAATTTTTTTAAGGTTCATAGACTTCCGATTAAAAATTCCTGTTTATAAGGATTTTCAGTTATGGGGAAAATAGTTGTGACTCAGTAGTTAAAGATGGCTTTTCATTTGTCTTTTAGGGGCAATAAGATCTTATATAAATTGCATTCTTTGTGATGCCTTCAGTTCTGTTTTTTTTTCTATTTTCTTTGTTCAGTCCAACCTTGCTTCTCAATTTCATTTTCTTAAGTGATATTTCTGTTTTCTAATTTCTGGTACTGAGATGTAACATCCAGGTAAGGAATTCATATTTCTTAGTCCCCAGCATATTTTTCACTCTTTACCCTTTTGATCCTTCAATTTGAAATAAGGTTGGAGAATTTTGTCAAATTCTTTATAGAATTCCTTTCTTTATAGTTGACAACAGAGGTTGGTACAGAAGACTCGTTTCTTAATGGCCTTTTATATACATTATGAATAATGCAAAACAGGTGACCAAGAATCCCTTGAAGTGATGATTTTGGTTGCTTATCAGCACCTTAAAAACAGGTTTTTTTTTCACTTTGTTCAGTAAAGTCCATGAATCATTTTTCCATTTAGCTGCAGCTAATTTGGTTTGTTGTTTTCATTGAGAATGTCAGTAATAATATGATTCAGTTCCTTCAGTAATATATTAGCATTTTTAGACGAATATCTCAAGCTCATCTCTGCCGTTTCATATTCTACCTACCTCCTTTGTAAGAGGTTTTCTCTGATTTCCTCAATAGGAAAGCTATTTCTCTCCAATTGGCCTGATCTGTGTTTTTCTTTGCATTCTCATACTCTATTTTGCATCCTATTTACCTGTGTATATAGCTTATCTTGCCTATCAAATACGTGTTGAATAGATCACAGTATTAATTATGAAGTTCATGAAAAAATTCAATTTATGAAAGGGCTTAAATCTGAAATTAAATCTGTTTGTTTTGTTTCAAGAACCCAAGAGTGTATTTCGTTCTGGGTGGATTAGTACAAGTTCTATTTGGAAGAAACCAGGACTAGAGGAAGCAGTGGATGCAGCATGTACAATGAGAGATGCATTTCTTGGAAGCATTCCTGGCAAGAATTCTTTGGAATATGATGTTATCATTGTGATCGATCCTGGCCTACTCTTTGAAATTATTGAGGCATGTGGACTACCAGTCTTTCTTTTGAAATAATAGCCTTTTGAACTATCCCATAACTCTTCACTACTTCTAAAAGTTTGCTGTTACCTCATTTGAAATTTATTTTAAGAATTTCTTGGGACTCCTATTCTAATACAATTTTGTGCATGAATTAGGATTTAGGAGACCTCAGTTCTGCTCCATGTTTTGCTTTTCTTGTGTGATGTTAATTAATCTATATTGTAGTTGCTTTAATTGCTTACCCTTCCATGGGATTGCCTGTCTGTTCATTTAAATTTTTGCAGTTTTATTATTCAGACAATTCTTAGGAAGTATTGTAACCCTCTTTGCACTCTTAAGATTAAATTCCATTTTAAAAATGAGTATTTAAATAACATTCAGTTTTTCATTTTACCTCAATGAGAGGTAGAAACAGGTGGAAAAAAATATTACTGTTGATATGTTAGAAAGAATATACTTTAATGAAAAGATTATATATTAATTTAAAGATCTAGTTTAAATATCTCAAATAGAAAGAATAATTACAAATTTGTTAATTTTCACAATTTCTGTAATTATAGAAACCACTCACTGATAAACCCCAGGAAGGACCTATATCATGTCAGAGTGCTACAGTGATCACTGTTGGGGAAAAAGGGGAGGATGTTTCTTAGGGTTTAGCTGATATACTGATTTCTTAATACTAGGAAATTAAGTGGAACTATATTTGATTAAAGCCTTTAGTATTAGTAATAACTGACACATTGCTTAGAATGAGCACAGGATATTATTATTTTCAGAGGCATAGAACCAACCAAAAGAATATCTGGAGTTCATTGTTTTCCTCTGCACTCAGCAAATATTAAAAAGAACTTTTAAATCACTGTAATTTAATTAGTGACCATGTCAAATACTTATTTTTAGATGCTGGATGATCAAAAAACTTCTGGTATGTCTCAATTAAATGAACTAATGATGGCTTCACAAACATCTCTGTTGGCTCAAGATCCCATAGCAATCCCTGCAGGGGCAATTGAACTTAAAGGAAGCTATCTAATCGACATTGAAGGTAAGATCATGAAATACAGCTAACGAGATAGAACTCAAATCCAGTGTAAAATTGGATTATTATTGGTAGTTTCTAAATTTAATAAGGTTTTATTCCAAAAAAAATTGTCATTTTAAGTCTCATATTAAATATTTTTAAGAATTTGAAGCATATAGTTCTACTGTGGAATTATAACGATGTAGTTGGACTATATATTACTAATAAAAGCCTATTAAGAGATATAGAAGAAAAGGCCACAGAGGATCTTTTTATTTGCTTGTGAGGCTTGCTCTCTGTTGTATTATTCAAATGAAACTGTTTTCTCCAAAGCTACCAATTATGTCTTTTTTTTTGAAAACAGTTTTTATAAATTTTTAATTTAAATACAAAAGGACAAAACAATGTCCACATACATTAGCACAGAGAAAAGATTCATTATGAAAAGAGGAAATCTCCATTTCACAGTGTTCACTTTTTTTGTAAAGCTAAGTAGTAAATACAACATGTTTTTAAAGCTACCCTCCTTTTCTGGGCTTCCTTATGGGTTTTCTTTTTTCTCTGCTGTGCACTTTTAAATTTTTTTCTACACCCCTTCCCTCCACCCCATACCATACTAGAGAAGGCCGCCATTAAACGCAGATATGTCTATATGTATATAAAACTATACTATCCATCCTTGTGTTCATCATCTCTGTCTGTAGAGGTGGATAGCCTCTTTCCTCATAGGGCCTTTGTAGTTGATTGCAGAGTCATTCATAGCTGTTCTTTGAACGGTGTTGCTGTTGCTGTGTACAATGTTCTCTTGGTTCTGCTCATTCCATTCTTCATTACTTTGTGCAGTCTTTCCATGGTTTTCTAAAAACAACAAGGTCATTTATTGTCACACTACTATCCATCACACTCACGTACCACAACTTGTTCAGCTGAACAGATGAGAGTTTCATGGCCAGATCTTTCTCAGTCCTTTTTGACATCTTTGCAGCATTTGATGTTGATTCCCTCTCCTCCTATATACTCTTATTTTGGGGGTTTTCCTGCTAAACCTTTTATTCTCCTACCTAGTTGACCACTAGGGGCAGCTGGTTGACACAGTGGGTAAAGCCAGGCCTGGAATCAGGAAGACCCATTTTCCTGAATTCAAATCAGGCCTCAGACACTGACTAGCTGGATGATCCTGGGCAAGTCACTTAACCCTATTTGCCTCAGTTTCTTCATCTGTTGAGTTGGAGAAGGAAATGGGAAACCACTATCTTTGCCAAGAAAACCCCAAATGGGGTCACAGAGTCAAATGTGATTGAAACTGCTGAACAGCAATACTTGATTATTCATCATGTGCCCTTAACTGTGAGTGAACCCCAAGAGGGAGGGTCTTCTTCTCTTTTCTTGGTACACTTACTCACTTCGTGATCTCATTAGCTCTCATGGGTTTAAGGATCATAATGCCATAGGATATTTCTAAATGTTAATTTCTCCTGTGTTCCAATTGCATATTTTTTGTTGCCCTTAAGACTTTTAGAAATAGGCATCACAGGCTTAACATGTCTGAAACTCATTGTTAATCTCCCCAAACCCTTCATTTCAGTATATTGAGGTTGTCCCTGAAGGCTGACAGCCTCATTGTCATCCTTGTTCTCCATCTTGTCGTTCCTACCTCATCTCTCTCCTGGATTATTTTAATAGCCTCCTAGTTGATCTTCCTTCCTCAGGTTTCTCCACTGTGATCCAACTTCCATATTGCTGACAAAATGATATTCCAAGAGTGCATATCTGACCGTGTCATTTCCCCACCTGATAAACTACCATGAGTAATTTGCTACTTGAATATTTCTTCTCAGATCAAATATCAACAGCAGTGTGGCTTTTACAACCTTGCCTTTCTATTTTGTCATTATCGTAGTTGTTGTTGTTTCAGTTGTGTCTGACTATTTGCGACCCCTTTGGGGGTTTTCTTGGCAGAGGTACTGGAGTGGTTTGCCATTTCTTCTCCAGTTCATTTTACAGATGAAGAAACTGCGACAAACAGGGTTAAGTGACTTTCCCAGGGTCCCAGAGCTAGTGTGTTTCTGAAGTTGGATTTGAACTCTGGTCTTCCTGACCATAGGCCTGGCATTCTGTGCCCCCAGCTGTCTTTCTGGCCTTGGTTATTAATCCCCTTCACATTCCCTACAGTTCAGTCATTATGGTCTTGCTGCTGTCTTCTCAGGGGCTCTTCCTAGCATCACAAAAGTACTTTCACATTTGATTCTCAGAAAAGTTTGAAAAGGAAGTGACATTGTCTGATTTGAGCTTTGGAAAATTTGTTTGGTCTGATATATGGAAAATCAATTGGAGTGAGGAGAGATGTGAGTCAGGAAGGCCAATCAGGAGGGCTCTTGAATTATCCATGTAAAGTAATGCACGGGGAGACACATGGCAGGGGGAGGGAGGCCTGATGCAGAAAAAGATCTAGAGAAAGAAATGACAAGATTAGGTAGTTGACTGAATGTGTAAGGTGAGGGTGAGCCATTGAGAATGACGCTGGGGCTATAAACTTAGGGGAACTGGAAAGATAAAGCTTTAATCAAAAGTCCCTTCACCTCAGTGAGGGTTGTTGTTTAGATATTGGGAAGAAAGATTAAATTTGCTTCATAGTCCTATGGAAGTGACTGTTGGATAAGAGTGATATTCTTTAGTAGCTCAAAACAATCTTCTTAAAGTATCTGAAATTTTTTAGGCAGTATGGGACAAAATATTTGGGAGTTTCATTATGAGAAATACTAGAAAATAAAGGCTAGTCAGGAATCTTCCTTAACTCCCTTAAGCTCTTCCTGCTGCTGAACTTATTATTGCCTTGAAACTTGGTTGTCGGTCTCTCCTCAGAACTACTGCCTAGACTGGCTTATAATGCACTTTTATGTCTTTCTGCTTATGTAACTTAAATCTATTGGTATACTCTAGGAGGTCTTGTGAGGATATTTCTGCCACTGATATGCATCATCCCTTTATCTCTTCTTACATGCTGTTCTTACCCAAGTTTTCCTCCTAAATTCTTCAAAGAATAACTGTACAATCTGTTTGCTGAAGTTTTTCTTTTGTTCTTATTATCTTGGCACACCACTTGAATTGTTTTTGCTCTCACTATCTGTCTACCCTAGCCTCCTTTTCTAGACACACATTTTCAATATCTGCTACATCATGACAGCAGAGTTGATCAATTTTTAGGGAGATATGTCATTATTGAAATATGCTATCAGTAATTCTACCATCTATTTTCCATTTATAGGAATTCGTGAAGAGACTTCATATAAAGTTTTTGTCATACCAGCTACCAAAGAAAAATGTCCCCGCTGTTGGAAGTACACAGCTGATTCTTCAAACCAACTTTGCCCCCGTTGCACTGAAGTTACTGCTTGAAAGAAAAAGCTAATTAACCAAGTAAAACACTTTTTATGAAAGCAAATTCCTAGTACCTTATCTGGATTGGTCAGTGAGGGTAATGATGAGGAACAGAATTTTGAGAGTTCATGTATGTGCTCATACTGGAACAACTCTGAGTCATTGTCTAGATTTTGGAATATTTTTCCAGTGAAATGGAAAATATAGATGGATGATGGTGAAAGTGAAAATCACAGTATTTACAAATATTTCATGTGACTAAAATTTTCATATAAAAACTAAACATGGTCAGATCTTGACTGGCAACTACAATTTTCCTTCAGATGTAGGTCAATTGAGAATGCTTTATATTTTGTAAATATTTTCTTTTAACAAAAGTGTTCAGAGTTATCTCTGAAAATAAAGCTCTGTTTGAAGTATACCATTGTTTAAATTATTGTGAATTATATTTATTTCAAAGTTTACTAATTTTATTAGCATGACTCTTTTCATTGAAGATCACAGTTCCTTTCCTACCTTAGAAAACCATAATAATGGATTGCTGTAGCCCAAAATGTCACCTGATAGCCATCTTGGTCCTTCAGTCCCCTGATTTTCAGAGGGACAGATATACATGATCTGCCATAGGCCTGATCCCAAAGCCCTTCTTTTGTAGAATCTGGCCAGATCTATGTGCTGTATTGGCACAGCCCCTGAGAATGCCACAGTGAGGTTCTGAAGTGTAGGTTCAAAGATAAAATCTCAGAAAAAAAAAGGTGCTTCGGTCCCTTAATTCTCTCCAATAATACTTGACATTTACATAGACAATGTACATCATTATTGGATAGCCCCATGAGGCAAATCTTAGAGATATTACCCATCTCCATTTTTACAGATGAAGAAGTAGTCTTAGGGATGCTTGATTTGTCTATGAATGTAAATAGTCTGAGGTGAGATTTGAGTCTAGGTTTTTCTAACACCAAGTCTAAGCCAAAGATAAGCACTTGGTACTATTTAAATTTTAGAGGGGCAAGTGAAATTCCATGTGCAGAAATGTGTGACACACTTATGAGACATATCTAGGGCCTTTGCAGGTTCTTTACATCTTACCTGTCACTTCTGGGTACTTTGAAACAGCTTTTTCAATACTTGAAAGAATTTATTTCATCAGTAGTAATTGTAATAACTTTATGACTTAAAAGATTGTCTTTTAAGAACTGGTGGGAGGGAGGGAGAGCCAAGATGGCAGAGTAAAGGCAAGGACTCACTTGAGCTCTCCCAAAAAACCCAACCTTAGTGCCTCAAAACAAATTCTGGCATGGCAGAACCCACAAAAGATGGAGTCATGGAGTTTTCTAGCCCAAGACAACTTAGAAGGTCTGCAAGGTGAGAGTGGAACACAGTCAAGCATAGGTCAGACACAAGCAAACAATAGCAGACCTTGTGACTGAATCAGTGGCAGCAGCAGCTGTTTCTGGAGCTATCCTCTCCACCCACAGATGGTACAGGGGTCCTTTTTGATGGCACGGTGTGCTAGACCCTTATGTTATCCATATGTGGATCCAGGTCACAGCCTCAGGGCAAGGAGGAGCATCAGTACACCATAGCTTGTGGCCACTGGGTAGTGGGGACCCTGGTCACAGTTCCAGGATAGACAAAAGTGCTTGTGGTCACTCACAGACCACAGCACAGAGGAGGATAACAGGGACTACACCTTTCCTTTACTTGACCTGAAAATTTACAGACTGCCCCCCTGGAAGAGCTCAAGAATGATTTTAAAAATGAAGTAAGAAGGAGGGCGGAGCCAAGATGGTGGAGTAGAAAGACTCACATATGCTAGCTCCGAATCCACAGCCATGGATTTCCTCTAAAAAGAACTCCCAACAAATTCTGGAACAGTGGAAGTCGCGCAGCAACACAGTGAAGATTTCCATTCCAGAGAGCCCTGAAAAGGTCCCCAAAGGTCCATTGCACACCTGACAGGGGTGGAGGGACCTTCAAGGCCGCTGGAGATTCCATCCCTGAAGCCTGCTCGGATCTGCTCGCTCCTCTCGGTGCTGCGCAGCCAGAGTAGGGCAGGGCTCCGCTCCCACAGATGCACAGGTCAGTGAGAAAGACGTCTGGATGGGCTGAGAGGGGAGCGGGTTGTCTCCATGACTCAGGCCCTCTCGAGAGGCAGCAGCAGAGGCACCAGGCGGCCAGAGGCTCCTGGATCAGGCAGGAGCTTGGCAGGAGCTCCATTACAGAAGGTCTCTGCATAAACCCCCTGAGGGAACTGAGCCTGGGAGGTGGCCCTGCCCCTACCTGAGAAGTGATTTAATCTTACCCTGAAGAGCAGCCAGGCCAGCCACCGAAAGCCCTGAGGCTGGGGAGCAGCATTTGAATCTCAGACCCCAAGCACTAGCTGGGCGGACCTAGGCGGGGTTGGAGAGGACTCTCAGAAGTCAAGTAACTGGCTGGAAAAATGCCCAGAAAAGGGAAAAAAAATAAGACCATAGAAGGTTACTTTCTTGAGAAGGTGATTCCACCATTCCTCTCTGACGAGGAAGAGAACTGCTTACCATCAGGTAAAGACATAAGAGTCAAGGCCTCTGTACCCCAAACATCTGAAATAGATATCCAATGGGCACAGGTCATGGAAGAGCTCAAAAAGGATTTTGAAAATCAAGTTAGACAGGTGGAGGAAAAACTGGGAAAAGAAATGAGAGAGATGCAAGAAAAGCATGAAAAACAGGTCAATACCTTAATAAAGGAGACCCCAAAAAAATGCTGAAGTAAATAACACCTTGAAAAATAGGCTAACCCAATTGGCAAAAGAGGTTC
>JAQQSK010006737.1:0-14292 GCA_028658325.1 Potorous gilbertii
GAGGGCAGATTGGTGATATGGGTAATTAGAATGCTCAGTGTATTGGGGAGGGGGGAGGGGACAAATGGGGAGAAAATTTTGGAACCCAAAATCTTGTGAAAATGAATATAAAAAGTTAAATAAATAAATTTATTTTATAAAAAAGGAATAAAATGTCCTTATATTGAGGAATCACTCCTGGACAAAAGCCCCCAAGAATATCAGGAACAGAAAGACCTTGAAAACATGAAAATATTTACAGTATTGATATTCCATTATATAAAAGACCTAGGGGAAACTAAATTTCCATTGATTTGGGAAAAGTTAAACAAATTGTAAAACATGAATAGAATGTAACATTACTGTGCCATAATTTGTAATTAATATGAAGAATTCAGAGAAGTATTGGTAGAGATATTAACTCATATGAAATAAAATAATTACACTTATATTATATATACCTATATTCTTCTATATTGTATATGATAACTACAACAGCATAAGTAGTCAGTGGAATAAAATGAAACTTAACTGACTGTAACTGTAATTAACCAATCAGGGTCCTAGAGAAAATTGGAAAAAAATACACTACCACTACCCCTTCCCTTTATTGCAGGGAATATCATGTGTGAAGTATCTATGGTTGGTATAGGTTGTAGATGATGGTTTGGTCAGCTTTGCTGAACGGTTTATTTTTCCTTTTAAACATTTTTTTTATGAGGAAGACTTCGTGGATGGGCTAGGTTGGAGAAGAGGGTGTTCTATTCAGAAATGAATGTTACTATATCTAAAAGTGCTTAATAAGCATTAAAACACTATATGCTAATGGTTGTTGCTATTATTTTTGTGAGTATTGCTATTACTGTCTCATGACACTAGAGTAGCATTGTGGAACATCCCAGACATCTGGAGTAGCTTAGATATACAACATGAAATCCTGACAGCCTTTTTTTGCTTGAATCACTAAGTATGATTGAAAAATCTCCTTTCCCCTTTGAAATAAAATGACCCATCTCCCTCAATTCCATTCTTACCAACTTGTAAACATGCTGACTTTTTACCTTGGTTTCCTCTGGGTCCATAATCAGAAACAATATATGTAATACATGCATGCATACATACATATAAAGAAATATATATACATGTATACACATATATGTATGTATACACACACACACATATATGAATTCAGCTCTTTTATCAATCACCCTGACATCTCTAATCTCATCCTGGTTGCCATCCTAGATATCAGAAGTATGACATCACCTACACTCACTTTCTCAAGACACACAGAATCAGAACTTGAGGAAAATATGCCATCCTATGTAACTCCAGGATGTCATTTTAGGCACTTAAACACTCTTGTCCATGTTGCCAGCATCACAGAGAAAAAGGGATGCACAGTTAGGTTGGACTGCAATACTAGGACTGAGCAATAAAAGAATGACATGACTGATAGCAATCAGTGGGGATATTGTGGCACATATCTAGTCTCTGCAAGATAATGAAGGGACAGAGAAAGCTGGAAGGGAAAAGAAACAGTTAAAATGACAAAATGTTTGAGAGATGAAATGCGTCAAGAGTGACATGAGGGCATGATGTATCTCCATGAGTCCACAGAAAGAAATGTTGGTGGACCCTTGATCACAGCCTACAAATTTAAGTTAAAAATATAAATGAAGGAAAGGAGTTATTCACGGTCTCAGAAGTTAGTACGGAAAAGATTGGTGCCTAAAGCTAAAGAAATGTTTAGCTTGATATTTGGAAAAGGTCCTTAGTAATTCAGGCAATTGTACAATGGACTAAATTCTCACAAGGGGGATTTTGAAGTGGTCTCACTGCAGGTACCCAGAAATACTGTGGATCAGATGAGGTAGCAGTAAGATCCATGCACTGAGCAGTTTTTAAAATTGTAAGGGTGACTGAAATGATCTCTACATTCTTTGGCTAGCCTTGCCTCTAATATCTAGAATGTTACTAGGGTTTTTGTTTTGGGGCCTTCTTTGTGTGTATATGTTTCATGGTTTTGGGTGGGTTTTTTTTAAGGATTCCAAATGCGTAGTTTGCTTGATCAAACATAATGATTCCCTTCGATTCTTTGAAAGTTTAGCGGATCAACAATGCACATTCCAAGTTCAAATTTAAATGTGTGTGAAAACCGTGATAGTCCACTGGATAAATGCATACCTAGAGAATTTTGCAAAACGCATTGTACACAGTGATGGCAAAAGTCTCTAAAGGTTTAACAAGGTACCCAAGTGTGAATATGGTTTATCAGAGCTTTTCTAACTGTTATAATCCATCCACTTCCACGTGCATACAGATGAGAATGTTTTCCCTCCCACATACTCTATGTGCTGTTTTCACGTGTTTGGTATAGCCTATACTTTCTTGGCTAAAGACACACCAATAAATGCTACTTATTATCATATTTTCTGGTGATTTTGACCAAAATTCCATATTCCATGTACAAAGCATCTCTCTTCTCTCTCTCTCTTTCTCTCCCTCCCTCCCTCCACCTCATACACAGATATACATAACACATGCACCCACACACATAATCTATTAAAAATGAAATTGAAGTATTGTTTTACTTGTTTTTGAGCATCAAATACAATGCACATCGATGAAGTTTCATTAAGTAGGAATGAATAAATAATTAAATAAAAAGGATTTATTAAGTGCTTACAGTACTAAGTGCTAACCACTGGGTAGACAAATACAAAAGCAAGATTCTTAACCTCCAAAGAGTATATATTTCAATAAGGAAAGAGCATAAAAGGGATAATTTGCCATTCAATGGCAAATTTGAGAGACAATGAGACTAGTGATTTGTTTGTTGTCCCCAGAGTAAAAGATCCAAAGCTGGCAGAGGAGTGGAGGGATGCAGCAGTTAGGAAGAAGAGACTGAGAAATTACAAAGAAGCAGGAAGAATGGTAAGATGACTTTCCATTTAGAAAGCTGAATGGGGTGTCAAGTATGGTCTGGAACTCGCAAGATAGAAAATATCATACCCTTGGGCTGACTGATTTACTAGTCAGGACAGCACATTCAAAGTTGAAAGTACTGTCAGTCAGGGAACAGTCTAGATTAGAGAGGATCCAATGATCTAGAAAGAAGAGAATATCAAGAAAATGACCAGTGAAGAGAAGGTGAAGCTTCATGTATGCAGATAATTTAATGACATGAAAAATTTTGCTGAATCTGGGTTTCCTTGTTAGAGAGGCTGGAAATGAACACTCTTACTACCAAAGAAAGATATAATTAGAGAACTCTATACTTATTAAATCTCTTCTTTGCTAAACAAATCTTTTGATATAGTCTGCAGTTTAATATAGTTCTTGTTGATATGTTTCAATGTCATATCAATAGTAATTTTCTTAGTAATATCCTTTAAGGACATAATTAGAAAAGACATTATTAAGAACAAACAGTATGGCAGGTACTACACTACACAATGGGCACGCAGAGGCTTTCAAGGATGTAAAAGGGGAAGGAAAACAGAACATAGAGAAATAGTGGCTGTTTTGGTCTAGGAACTGACAGTCAATTCATAAGACAGTCAATTAGTGTTTTGAGATAGAAAATGCCAAGCAGATTTGAATCATCTTCAATTTTGAGAAGTTATAATTGTTTCTTATCACTTATCAAATAAAACTTAATGTCAGATTGGCATGAAAGACTCTCCAATATCTCACCCTTCATGTACATGTAAAGTATACTCTTCCTTTAAGGTCCTTTTGATATGGAGCTATTTAGGGATAAAAATTGGAGAAAAAAATAATTTTATGTAAGGGAAACTATTTATTTTAATAAAGGATGAAAGAGAGTTCCTCCATTACAAATTAACATTTTGATATCTAAAAGGAATATTTAAAAATACTTTTGATTTTATAAATAACACAACTTCCAGAAGGAATTTGAGCATATTTGAACAAATAATTAACTATGATACAAATAAAAATCAATCAAATAATGTTCTGAATAGTGTAGAAAATCTATTCATTGTGAAGAGTTTGATGTTTTGAAAAGGAATAGAATAACTTACTTATTAGAATCTGGAGAAATATGGGTAGAAAGAAACCAAAGAATGGAAGGAAGAATAGGTGGGTCATGTTAAAGACTGTACAGTTGCAGTTTAGCTGATTTGCATATAAAAATTTTCTCACTTTTGAGGGTAAAAGTAAATTTTGAAAAATGAGAAATCAAAAAATAATTGGAGAATGAGGATAATTAAAAAGAACTATCAATTTGAAATAGTGAATTTGAGGAGTTGTGATTTTTAAGTGATAAACTGAGAGCTAAGAATACCTCATGTAAGCTGATAAAAGAGAAATTTAGGTTTAGGAATCTTGGAGAAGAACCTAAATTGAAGGATTTCTATGTCACAAATTGAAGACCCAAAAGAAGAAGGTTTTGCAGTAGTTGCTTTGGAATTCTATTAAGCTAATTAGATTTGTTGTTGTTCAGTCATTTCAGTTGTGTCCAACTTTTATGACCGCATTTGGGGTTTTCTTGGTAAAGATACTGCAGTGGCTTGTCATTTTCTTCTCCAGCTCATTTTATAGATGAAGAAACTGAGACAAAAAGAGCCAAGTGACTTGCCCAGGGTCACACACCTAGTAAGTCTCTGAGGTCACATTTGATCTTAGACTCCAAACCCAGTGATTTATCAGTGGAGCCACTTAGGTACCAAGATTTGTTTCCTGTTTTGAAAAGTCAAATTGAAGTGGTGGGAGTTCCATTGTGACAGAATTATGCAACATATGAGTGAATGAAGGAGGGATAAAAAAAGAAAGAGAATAACATCTATAAGCTCCTACTAGTGATTTACAAATATTACCCTGCTTGATCCTAACACCTCTGAGAGTTTGGTATCATTATATTATTATTATCCTCATTTTACAATTGTGGAAACTGAGGCAGAGAGGTTGTATGACTTGCTCAGGGTCACAGATAGTAAGTATCTGAGAATGAATTTAAGAAGATGTCAGAGTAGAAAGATGCATATACTCTAGTGCTTCCCCCACAGCTCACAAAATACCTGTAAAAATGACTCTCAACAATTCTAGAGCAGCAAACACCACAGAACATCAGAGCAAAAGTGGTTTCCAGTCAAAGGTAACCTGGAAGGCTGACAGGAAAGGTCTATCTCACAGGAGGCCGAGCAGAGAGGAGCCCAACCCTGGCCACATGGCACTGGGAGGAACAGGGTCTGTACAGACCTCCAGGACAGAGTTCACAGCAGGGAGGGTCCCAGATACCTCAACCCACATCTAACAAAGAAAGCTCATTTTCTTCTCCAGCTCATTTTATAGATGAAGAAACTGAGACAAAAAGAGCCAAGTGACTTGCCCAGGGTCACACACCTAGTAAGTCTCTGAGGTCACATTTGATCTTAGACTCCAAACCCAGTGATTTATCAGTGGTCAGTGTGGGAGGGCTTTCCCAGATGAGTGAGAGGGGAAAAGGGGTTCCTCCAACAACAGCCCCAAGCAACAACAGAGGTAGTGACAGCAGGATGCAGGCAGCTACAGTGGCTGGGAAGTAACCTGGGTCCATCGTCTAAGCAGCTCAGTTTAAAGCCTCTGGAAGTAGGGAGCAACTGATCTAAACCTCAACCCTGAGTGACAGCCTCTTCCCCACCCAAAGCCTCAGGGAATCAAGCTGCTGAGTCAAATCTCAGCCTTGAACACAATACTGGTGAGGAGAGGGGCAATAGGACCATTTTCGTGACAAAGGATTCATAAGTCAAGTAACTGGCTGGGGAAATGCCCACAAAAGGGGAAAATATAAGAGCAGAGAAGGTTACTTTCTTGGTGACCAGGTGTCTCCTCCCATCTTTTCAGAGGAAGAAGAACAAGGCACACTATCAGAGGAAATCAAGACCCCTGCCTCCAGTGCCTCCAAAGTGAACTTAAATTGGGCTCAGGCAATAGAAGCAATTGAAAAGTGAGTTAGCAGCTTGCTAAAGGAGAACCAAAAAAAAAATACTGAGGAAAATAACACCTTTAAAAAGAGGGTAACTCAATTGGAAAAAGAGGTACAAAAGGTAAATGAGGAAAAGGATTCTTTAAAAGCAGATTTAGCCAAATGGAGGAGAAGGTTCAAAAGCTCACTGAACAAAAGACTTCTTTGAAAGAGAGAATTGAGCTCAGGGAAATGAATGACTATGAGATAAACCAAGTAGTTAAGAAACAAAACCAACAGTTTGAAAAAATAGAAGATAATGTGAAACATCTCATTGAAAAACAACTGACCTGGAAAATAGATCCAGGAAAGACAATTTAAAAATTATGGGACTACTTAAAAGCCATGATCAAATAAAAGAGCCTAGACGTTATCTTCCATGAAATTATCAAGGAAAATTTTCCTGATATTCTAGAACCAGAGGGCAAAATAAATATTGAAAGAATCCGTCAATCATCTCCTAAAAGGGACTCAAAGAGAGAAACTCCTAGGATATTGTAGATAATTTCAGAGTTCCCAGGTCAAGGAGAAAATACTGCAAGGAGCTAGAAAGAAAGAATTCGAGTATTGTGGAAATACAATCAGGATAACACAGGATCTGACAGCTTCAACATTAAGGGATCGAAGGTTTTGAAATAGGATATTCCAGAAGTCAACTGAACTGGGATTAAAACCAAGAATCATCTACCCAGCAAAATCGAGTATAATACTTCAAGTGAATAAATGGTCATTCAATGATATAGAGGACTTTCGAGCATTCATGATAAAAAGACCAGAACTGAAAAGAAAATTTGACTTTCAAACACAAGAATCAAGAGAAGCATGAAAAGGTAAACAGGAAGGAGAAGTCATAAGACTTTCTAAAGTTGAACTTTTTATATTCCTACATGGAAAGAAAATATTTATAACTCTTGAGACTTTTCTCAGTATTTGGGTAGGTGGAGGGATTATACATACACACACACACACACACACACACACACACACACACATAGACAGAGAGTGCAGGCTCTGTTGAATCAGAAGAGATGATATCCACAAAAAAATAAGTAAAATAAAAATTAAGGGGTGAGGGAGAAAAATATTGGGGGGAGAAATGGAGAAATGGAATAGGGCAGGGTACAACTCATAAAAGAGATAAGAAAAATCTTATTCAATGAAGGAGAAAAGTGAGAAGGGGAGAGGGGAGAAGTGAAGCTACTCTCTCCACACGTAAGGAGGGAATAACACGCTCACTAAATTTGGTATGAAAATCTATCTTACACTACAGAAAAGTAGGAGAGTAGGTGACAAGGGGGGGTGAGGGGAATGACAGACGGGAGGGCAAATGGGAGAAGGGAGTAACTAGAAATAAACACTTTTGGGAAAGGACAAGGTCGAATGAAGGAATAAAAATATAAGGGGGGATAGAGTAGGATAGAGGGCAATATAGTTAATATTACGCAACATGATTATCATGAAAGTCTTTTGTAAAATGACACATATTTAGTCTATATCAAATTGCTTGCCTTCTCAGTGGGGATGAGTAGGGAGGAAGGGAGGGAGAGAAGTTGGAGTTAAATGTATTAGAAATGAATGTTGAGAATTATTATTGCATATAACTGGGAAATAAGAAACCCAGGGAATGGGGTATAGAAATTTATCTTGCCCTACAAGAAAAGGGAGAAGATGGGGATAAGGGAAGGGTGGGGTGTGATAGAAGGGAGGGTAGATTAAAGGAAGGAATAATCAGAATGCAAGGTATTAGGAAGCAAGGGGAGGGGAAAGATGGGGGAAAATTGGACATGCTACAAAGTGATGTAAAAGCAATTAATATTACAACAATTGACTGAATTAATTACTGAGACTAAATCAGAGACATCTTTAGTTTGGGGAAAAGAATTTTAGTTTAACTTTCCTACAGTCAGGTAACCTCAGGTAAAATTTGGCATTGATAGAAAAGTTAAGGTTTTCATGGTACATTTGATTTTATGATTGTTATTTAATCAGGAACTAGAATGTGTACAGAGAAGCATGTAAGCCACTTAAGACTTGCCTCAAAAGATGTTTCATAGTCAATGTGAAATTATAGTCATATCTGAAACCTAGTTATTGAAACTTGTTATTTTAAGATGCTGTGGGGCTATTAAGTGACTGTTCTTCTGGGTTTAACTCCAGGTATGGATAGCAACAAAGGCAGTATGAGCCCTCAATTCATGATGCCAGTAAGCTTGTGAAATTGGTATGAACTAAAAAAGGGGATCTCATGGGAAGGCGGGGAAAGCAGTTCTTCAGCCTGGGCTGAGGTAAGATTCTCCTGACTCAATTTCTCTAGTGACACCTTTCAGACTTTAAGCCTGACTGAATGCAAGTTGACAATTTATTCCTGCCTGGAATTGACATGAAGTTGTGGAGATATTGTTTCCCTGCAATGTCCCCACTCTTACTGGCAATTTTCTCTAGCCAAAAAGTTTGTAAGCTTAATACCAGATCTATGAAATTATAGATTTCATATTGGTAGGGGAATATCCAAGGTTGAGTCTAAAATTCAGCTCAATAAGTTAGGGTCCTTTAATTCTTTGTAATCGTGTGGAGACAATTAGGTCAAGGGCTTCTGAAGTCAGCATACATAGTTATTACCTGTGTCTCAGTTGGTTAATGTTAATGTTAAACAAAAATTCATTTGTTGTCTATATTGTAAATGCTTTAAAAGAAGTATCACCTGACCAAAAGTTGCCATTGTTTTCTGTGATATGAACTGTGTTAAAAATGGAAAATAAAATAAAATAAAAAAAGAATTAGTTTAACCTCAGATTCTTGCAGACTCCAGGCCCAGGGTTCTATTTAGTGTGCTATCTATCTATCTCTAAAGTTTAGAGGGCAGATAGGTCCAAGATTGAGAGTTCAGATATTCAACTCATCCACAGTATGATACGAGTTAAGAAGAAATTATCTAAGGGATAGAGAATTCCCTTTGAAATCAAAAGTCTATTCCTGGTCCTTGACACTGACTAAGTGTAATGGTAATTTAAATGGGAAGACCTTTCCCATTCATTAATAGGACAACATGACATCTCTGGGTCACAAGGAAGTCTGAGTCACATGGAATCTGTGGTAGGAGGAATTTGCTGAAGGGGCAGAACAGGAAGAGGCAGAGCTAGAACAGAACGAGGAGGAAGTATGTCAGAAGCAGTCAGAGATACAAAGGAAGCAGGCAAGCAGGCAGCTAGCTAGCATGAGTGATTTTGTGATTGTTTGTGATTTTGTTTAAAGGAGCCTGCTTGTGATTTGTTTAATGGGACTGGTTTGTGGGAAGCCTAGCAGGGGGAAGACTTGGGGATGTGTTGCCCTCTGCATTGTTATTATGTATAGATTTTTGTTACTATGATGGATTTGGCTTTCTGGCATCTGAATAAATGTTTTGGTTTTATCTTCCATGTGGAGGATTTGCTATATTTCAACTTCATAATTGCTCTGGGATATTCATGGCTGCATAGGCGTTGTGAATATTGCATTGGTGCTACACTAAGTAGTCTCCCTTTATCCACTCATCTTAATCCACTGGAAAGGGAATAAATTCTAGCCTGTATTATTGGATGTGTAACAAAACATGAAAATACATCCATAAACACACAAATATATGGCATGTATAATCCTTTTTATTTTTAACTTACAACAATAAAGAGATAATGTTTATAAAGTATTCTGTAGGCCTTAAAGAACTAAATAAATTCTAGCTATTTTTCAAAAAATCATGACAAGTTCAGCTCAGAAACAATCCTCAAGGAATCACATATTTCCAAATTACCTCTTTTCTTTCTCTGAAATTCATATAAAAATAATCAGCAATATTTTTCCTCCACTTGGGATCTATAAAATTCTTCCTAGGGTCTTATTTGGTACCAAACTTGATCTTCCCTTGAAAGCTAAGCCCTCAGGTTCTATAAGAAGGTACTTCTATGTTCCAGGAAACCAAGGGCACTCTTTCACCAGCATTCCCAGCTCCTGCCAGCCTGGGGTTGAAGTAGCTTATTAAAAATTCCTAAGAGACTTGTATTAGTATAAATTAGTGGGTAGAGGACATAATCCAGCACAAAGTGCAAATTTTTATTCAAATAATTCTATTAGCATAATTATCTTTTTGAGGAAATTAAATGTACATTATTACACTTGATGTGCCACAAATTATAAAAGCAAAATTTTCTCTTGTAAGGTTCCACAATTCTCAAGTAATTAACCATGTTGCACCCTGTAAATCAAAATTAAACACATAAATTAAACCAATGGGGAAGATAATAGTATTATGGGGACTTGGGTTTAGTACAGTCAATTTTTATCTATGTCTCAGACCTCCAAAAGTCATGACAAGAAATCAGAAAAAAATTTAATGGGGTGTCTTTGCCTGTCTTGCTCTATGACTAAGGAGACTGGTGTTGCTAATTATTTATTTCAAATCTTTAATTATTATGATATACAACTTAGACATTCATCACTTTCATCTCTCATTCAACTTTGAAATTAACAACAAAAAAAGGTCTTGTAAATTGTACCTTATCTCATTGAAAAAAGCTTTTGTGAGTGATTTTTAAAATCTTCTATCAGGTTGAGTTAGTGATACAATTCATGCACAATTTCAAGATCTAGGAATTGAAAAGCGAGGATAGCTAGATGATGCATTGTACAGAGCACTGGCCCCAGAGTCAGGAGTACCTGAGCTAAAATCTGATCTCAGGTACTAGCTGTGGGACCCTGGGAAAGTCCCTTAATCCAGATTGGAAAAAAAAAGGAGACTGAAATGCTCCATTTGTTATCTCTGGTGCTACTTTGGTGTAGGAAACAAAACTTTAGAACATAAAAGCACAAAAAAAGTTGAATTTTGAACCTCCATATGATAATTTCATCTTCTACATGTAGTTACTATCTCTAGTTACATGAAAGTTGAGTGGCATAATGATCCCTATGTTTTAAACTTTATGTATTTTATGAATAGCTTCATTCGCATATTCCTGGATAGGTAGATACTAGGATGAGAACCACTGATTCCCCTCACACATTGACTATAGAATCAATAAGTTTCTGAAGGAGTACTTTCTATTTTAGCTTTGGGATTTCTTTTGGTCTAAATATGTGAGTTCATTTGAGTAAAGAACTCTCCATTATGGAATTCCCTCTATTAGTGTGTATTATCAACTATTTTGAAAATTCTAGTTTCACTTACCTGAGGTACTGAGAGATTAGGGGACTTGCCAAATTCACAGTTCATATATGTCAGAGGAAGAACTTGAACCCAGACTTCATGACTCTTTATGCTATATGGTCTCTTCTGTACCTTGAGGAATAGATTATTGGGACAGCACTCCATTCTTGTAACCAATGATCCTCAGGACTTCGTGTTTATATCCAAATTTTCCTAGAGGTAAAACCAGGTGTCAAACTAGAAAAGTTAATTGTGGCATCAATAACAAACTAGGAACAACAGTACCAGATAGCAAACTGACTAGAATTTATTTAGCAAACAGGACTAGAAGTCATGTCATATTACCCTTAAAGCCCCAGAGCAGGGATACATCTATTATTTCAATGATTCTTGCCCACCACCTAGATATTGTCCAGCAAAATATAGCAAGGCACTTCCAGAAATTTAGAACTAATATCTACAATTTTTATGATCCTCAGCATAAAAGGAGACTCTTCACTCTAATCTCTGAAGTTGGAGTCACAGCCTAGCACCATATTAAGGGCTTCTCCCTAGAGATTCATTATAATGTCAAATTCAGATCTTTTGGGTTTCCAAGGCAGCAAGATTTTGGAGACTTTTCTTATAGTTTTTAAATCATAAAAACAAGCTCAAACTGTCATAGAAGGTATACTCTGATGCCTCAACACAGAACAGAGATAAGCCATCCGGCAGGTCGAGTGAATATTATTATCTCTTTTAAAGAGGTGAAAACCGAGACACTGAATGGTAATGTGACTTAAACAAGGTCACATAGATACCAAGTTTGTGGAATTGGAACCTAGGTTTTCGGACTTTCAGTCCAAAATAGCACAATGTCATATTACTTGCTCGAGAATTCTTTTAGATGATTAAAATCTATTTGACTACAGCCTGAGGAACTGGAGGTGACTATGTGGAAGTAGCTGCTGTGGCTGCCACTGATGATTCAGTCACTGCAAAGGCCTGCCCCTAGTTTGCAGAAGCCAGGGATGTTAAGCACAATCTGTGCTGAACTGTTCTCCACTCTTACCGAGGTAAGACAGACTTTTCCTGCTGACCTTCCAAATTGTCTTTGGCATCTGTGGTCTGAGAAGTCTGGAAGCATTCATTGCAGCCAGTGAGTAAGTTAACTGGGGCCTGATCTATGCTATCATGGCCTGCACTATCCTGTGCTCCATTATCACCTTGGTGCAACTGATCTTTCGTGCCTACTTTCCAAGTTGTCTTTGACTGAAAATTTGTTCCACTTCATCTCTTTGTGGGTTCTGCTGCTCTAGAATTTATTTAGTCATCTTTGAAGATATTTAGAGGGGTTTAGGGGAGGGCTCAGGTGAGTCCTTGTCTTTATTCCACAAACTTGGCTCTGTCTCTATGGATTCACTTTATATGGTACAACTTTTCTGAAGTTATTTTTTCAAGTATTTTTTTTTAACTGACACTCTAGGACTCTCTGAGTATACCATCATATCATTGGGAAAGGGTGGTAGTTGTGATTCCTCATTGCCTTTTCTAATTCCTTCCATTTCCTTTTCTTCTCTTATAGATAAAACCAATATTTCTAGTACAATATTGACTGATAGTAGTGAGGATGAGCATCCTTGCTTCACTCTTGATCGTTTTGGGAATGGTTCCAGCTTCTACCCTTACCGGTGGTTTTGGATAGATAGTGCTCATCACTTTAAGGAAAATTATGTTTATACTCATGCTCTCAAGTGTTTGTAATACGAATGGGTGCTTCATTTTGTCAAAAGATTTTTCTGTATCCATTGATATAATCCTGTGATTTCTATTAGTTTTATTACTGATGGTAAATTATGCTGATGATTTTCCTAGCATTGAATCAGTCCTGCATTCCTGAGATAAATCTCACCTGGTCAAAGTGTATTATTCTTATGATAAATGGCTGTAAATTTTTTGCTCATATTTTATTCAAAAAATTTTTGCATTGATGTCTGTTAGGGAAGTTGGTATATAATTTTCTTTCTGTTTTGACTCTTCTTAGCGTTGGTATAAACACCATATTTGTGTCATAAAAAGAATCTTGGCAAGGAGCCAAGATGGAGGGGTAGAAAGATTCATATATGCTAGCTCCGAACCCACAGGCCATGGATTTCCTGTAAAAAGAACTCCCAATAAATTCTGTAGCAGTGGAAGCTGTGCAGCAACAGCGTGAAGGAGATTTCCATTGCAGAGAACCCTAAAAAACTGATCCCAAAGGTCTGTCATTCACCAAACGGGAGTAGAGCCCAGCCCTGCCCTGACCATGTGGCACCTAGAGGAGCAGATTCGAGCAGGCTTCAGGGACAGAATATCCAGCGGCTATGAAATTCCCTCAACCCACAGGTACACAGCTCAGTGAGAGAGACTTCTGGGCTGGCTGAGACAGGAGCGGGGTGTCTCCACAGCCCAGGCCCCTTCAGGAGGCAACAGAAGAGGCAGTGGGTAGCCAGAGGCTCCTGGAACAGGGGTCCATTACTGAAGGTCTCCAAATAAACCCCCTGAAGGAACTGAGCCTGGGAGGCTGCCCAGCCCCCATCTGAGGACTAGAACTTAAGTTCACATTGAATAACAACTGGGCCCACTGCTGAAAGCCCTGAGGCTGGGGAGCAGCTTTGAATCTCAGACCCTAGGGACTAGCTGCGTGGATCTGGGCAGGGTGGAGAGGAACCTCAGAAGTCAAGTAACTGGCTGGGAAAATTCCTAGAAAAGGGAAAAAAAATAAGACCATAGAAGGTTACTTTCTTGGTGCTTAGATGATTCCGCCATTCCTTTCTGAAGAGGAAGAACAATGCTTACCATCAGGTAAAGACATAGGAGTCAAGGCCACTGTATCCCAAACTTCTGAAATAGATATCCAATTTGCTCAGGCCATGGAAGAGCTCAAAAAGGATTTTGAAAATCAGGTTAGACAGGTTGAGGAAAAACTGGTAAGAGAAATGAGAGAGATGCAAGAAAAGCATGAAAAACAGGTCCATACCTTGCTAAAGGAGACCCAAAAAAAATGCTGAAGAAAATAACACCTTGAAAAATAGGTTAACTCAATTGGAAAAGAGGTTCAAAAAGCCAATGAGGAGAAGAATGCTTTCAAAAGCAGAATTAGGCAAGTGGAAAAAGAGGTGCAAAAGTTCACTGAATAAAATAGTTC
>JAQQSK010006738.1:0-14292 GCA_028658325.1 Potorous gilbertii
AAAAAAAAAATTTGCAAAGTGTCACTGGATGAATCACATTTCTATGTGATTTATAAGATGGGGGGTCTCAATGAAGGGAGAAGGGAAGGGACTGTGGAAAAGAATTTGGAAGTCAAAATTAAAAATTAATGATAGTTAAAATGGTTTTTGCATATATTTGGGAAAAATAAAATATTTTTAAAAATATTTAAATTTATTTATTTTCAGTTTTCAACATTAATCATCACAAGATTTTTAGTTCCAAATTGTCTACCCACATTTCCTCTCCCCTGTACTCCGAGATGGCATACATCTGATTACCACTTCCTACAGTCTGTTCTCCTTTTTATCACCTCCCCTCTTTTCCCTTTCCCCTTTATTTATTTGAAAGTCAAGATAAAATGCTGTACCCCATTGCCTGTACATCTTACTTCTCAGTTGTGGGTAAAAACAATTTTTTAACATTTGTTTTTAAAATTCTGATTTCCAAATTCTCTCCCTTCTTCCCTCCACACCCACCCGCATTGAGCAGGCAAGCAACTCAATATAGGTTATACATGCATAGTTATTCAAATTACCTCTATAACAGTCATATTGTGAAAGACTATATTTCCCTTGATTCTGTTCTGTCCCCCAATTGTTCTATTTTCTCCTTTGACCCTGTCCCTTTTCTAAAGAGTTTGCTTCTGACTACTTCCACCATGTGCCCTCCCTTGTCTCATCCCTCATTTCCCCCTGTATCCTCTTCCCCCCTTATTTTTCCATAGGGTAAGATGCCCAATTGTCTATGTATGTTATTCTCTGCATAAGCCATATACAATGAGAGTAAGGTTCACTCATTCATTCTCATCTGCTGCCTCTTCTCCTCCCTTGCAAAGCTTATTCTTGCCTCTTTTATGTGAGAATTTACTGCATTATATCTCTCCCTTTCTCCTTCTCCCAATACATTCCTCTCTCACCCCTTAATTTTTATTTATCATCTCTTCATATTAAACTCACCCTATGCCTTCTATCCTTCTGTCCATCTGTCTATCTATTTATCTGTCTGTCTGTCTGTCTGTCTCTTCCAACTCCCCTAATACTGAGAAAAGTTTCATGAATTATAAATATCATCTTTCTGTGTAGGAATGCAAACAGATAAATTTTAATGACCCTGTAACTTCTCTTTCCTATTTACTTCTTCATGCTTCTTTTGATTCTTGTGATTGAAAGTCAAATTTTCTACTTAGCTCTTGTCTTTTCATCAAGAATTCTTGAAAGTCCTCTATTTCAATGAATATCTATTTTTTCCCTGAAGGATTATACTAAGTTTTGCTGGGTAGGTGATTCTAGGTTTTAATCCTAGCTTCTATGAACTCTGGAATATTATACTCCAAGTCCTTTGATCCCTTAATATAGAAGATCTTGTTTTATTCTGATTGTATTTCCACAATACTCAAATTGTGTCCCTCTGGTTGCTTGCAATATTTTTTTTCTCCTTGACCTGAGAACTCTGAAAATTGCCAACATTATTCCTAGGATATTTCCTTTTAGGATCTCTTTTGAGAGGTGAGTGGTGGATTGTTTCAATTTCTATTTTACCCTCTGGTTCTAGAATATCAAGGTAGTTTTCCCTGATAATTTCTTGAAAGATGACATATAGGCTTTTTTTTATCATGACTTTAAGGTAGTCATATAATTTTCAAGTTATCTCTCCTCAATCTGTTTTCCAGGTCAGTAGTATTTCCAAAAAAAGATATTTCATATTGTCTTTATTTTTTCATTCTTTTGATTGTGTTTTATAATTTCTTGATTTCTTATAAAGTCATTACCTTCCATTTTCCTCATTTTAATTTTGAAATAATTGTTTTCTTCAGTGAGCTTTCGGAACTCCTTTTCCATTTGGTCAGTTCTGCTTTTTAATGCATTCCTCCTCTTCATTGGTGTTTTAGATTTCTTTTCTCATTTAGGTTAGTCTTTTTTTAAGGTTATTTTCTTCAGTATTTTTGGGTGTCTTTTAGACTACTGTTGCCTTGTTTTTCATAATTTTCTTGCATCATTCTTATTTTTCTTCCCAATTTTTCCTCTACTTCTCTTACATGATTTTGAAAATCCTTTTTGAACTCCTCCATGGCCTGAAATCAATTCGTATTCTTCTTGGAGGCTTTTGATGTATGAATTTTGACTCTGCTGTCCTTCTCTGGTTGTATGCCCTGACTGTTCTTGTCACTGCAAGTAAGATTTTATGGCCTGATTTGTTTTAAGATGTTTGCTCATTTTCCCAATCAAACACTTGACTTACTAATCTTTTGTCAAGGTAGGACTATGCTTCTAGTTGGGCAGGGGGTTGACTTAGATGTACTGGCCTAGGCTTCAGGGGTTTTCTATCCATCACTCTATCCTCAACCTTCAGTGGCCCAGAGCTCTGGAAATAGCCTCTGCTTCTGCTACTTTGGCTGCCACTACTGCTTCCACTTCCACCACCACCTGGGAAAGGGGCAGGACCCAACCAGACTGAGTGCTCCTCTTTCACCCAGGTCCCACAGAGTTTTCCCACTGACCTTTCTGAGTTTTTTGGGTTGAGAGGTCTAGAAAACTCCACAAGTGCCAATGATGAAATTCCCACAGGCTACTCCAGTATGGCTGTGCCATTGAGGCCCATGCCAGACTGTTGTTGCTCCCTGTTCAATGCAAAGAAACCTTACTGTCAACTTTGGCCTAGGGATTTGTTTCATGCTATCATTTTGTGGGTTCTGTAGCTCTAGAATTTGTTTAGAATCATTTTTACAGGTATTTGGAGGGCTTTGTGGGAGAACTCAGGAAAGTTTCTGCTTTTATTACAACACTCTGAAAAATAAAATTTTTTTAAAAGATAGCAGGGGTTCTCAAATATAGTACATGGGTAATATACAGTTTCAGATAAAATGACTCAAGGGACCAGGTACAACATTGTTGGAAAATGTAATTTTTATGGCACTGACTAAATTTCAAAGTTAATTTTCTTGAAAGTAGTCCATTGATCAGAGTACAAACAGAATTAAATAAGCAGAAATCATTCAAGTGTGAGAAACGATTTTATCTAGATGGCTCAATGTTGCCAGGGTGATCTGAGTAGAGATCTTTTCTCTTTCCAAGAGTGACATGATGCCATCAGCAACCCCTTATTGCTTTGAGCCCTACCACCATGATTGTCTTTGGTCTAAAAGAGATGACCAAATGACCATCTTTTTATTAATAAACTACTGGCTTTATTAATAACATGATTAAATTACCTAGAAACTACATCTCTCAAACCTTTGTAATTATTACACAAGGGAAGAATTTTCAGCCTTAAAACTGTGATGTCTAAAGTCTGAAACTTGAATAAATAGGCTGGCTCTCCCTGGGTTGTCTTGGAAGACTCTTTATGTACAACGGTACAGTTGTAGAGGAAAAGGATAACTGAGACATATCTATACCTTCATATGTCATATTTAGACAGCAGTTATGGAAAAACAACCAAGAAATATGAGCCCTAAACTGAAATACATTCAGATACTTTCCCAAGAGCTATGTCACTTTAAAGTGAGAGCAGTGATGGGCATTTGTACTGTCTGCCCATTAAATTACTGATTTCTTATCCTGATTTTCTCAGTCTCAGCCTCACTATCTGTGGTGCTATTTAATCATCTCTTAAATTGCTGTCAAGTACAGATCAGAAAAGGACTGTTGTGCAGTAGTCTGAGCACTGCTCCAATTGGAAATTATCATTTTGATCTAAACTCAAGTGCATTTTTCTTCTTGATCTAAAAGTTCATCATTCCACAAAAGATGTTGTGCATTGTTGGTCAAATCTCAGACATGACATAATAGTCCCATTTGTAGCAGTTGTCAGTATTTTTACAGTTAGTGACCTCTCGTTCTCTCTGTCTCTCTCTGTGTCTCTTTCTGTCATTAGTAAAAGACATGGAATCAGATGTTTTTAATAGGTAGAGCAATGAATAGAATGATGTACTTGGAGTCAGGAAGGCATGAGTTCCAACCCCACCAATGTATTTCAGTTTAGGGCTCATATTTCTTGGTTGTTTTTCCATAACTGCTGTCTAAACATGACGTATGAAGGTATAGATATGTCACAGTTATCCTTTTCCTCTACAACAGTACCGTTGTACATAAAGAGTCTTCCAAGACAACCCAGGGAGAGCCAGCCTATTTATTCAAGTTTCAGACTTTAGACATCACAGTTTTAAGGCTGAAAATTCTTCCCTTGTGTAATAATTACAAAGGTTTGAGAGATGTAGTTTCCAGGTAATTTAATCATTTTATTAATAAAGCTAGGAGTTTATTAATAAAAAGATGGTTAATTCTCATTGTTTCAGTTTCCTCTGATGTAAAATGAGGCTTACTGTACCTGACTACCTCTAAGATCTACTACAATTCTAAATCAATGATGATACCATAGTGCTGTGTAGTAAGGGTTAGCAATAATAGATGCACAACAGAAGTTCTGCACCAATAACCACAAATACATAAAGAAATAATTCAGAAAAATATATGTCCATAATAATAGAAATTCTCTGAAAGATTTATGGAAATAAATGGTCAGAACATGTAGACTACGAGAGGTTTGGGGAGGTTGGGATCTCACGCTTTAAATACTGTATCTCTCTCACTAGTAGAAGATGTGCTCTTTGAGAGCAGGGACTAATTCATTTTGTCTTAGTATCTCTGAAACCTAGATTAGTTTCTTATACAAAATGGGCGCCTAATCCAACTCATCGTTGAAATCAATTGAGTTGAAAGTTCTCATGGCACATAGGAAGAGTTACAGATTTTACACTCCATTTTGCATCTGCTGCCCTGAATGATTTCAACTCTATGGAACAAATTGTCCCTCCCAGGATAAACTTCACAGCTAGACTTATCAACCTGCTGCTAACTTAAGTCTTAATTATTTATACCTTAATTATTTATACCTTCCTCTCTTCTCTTTGGAGGGCAGAGTACCAAACTCCTCCCAATGTTTTGTTTTGTTTTTTCCCTTTTAAAGAGAACAGAAGCTGGATTCAGAGGACTTAACTTTGCATCTGTTGCTTTTCCTAGTTTTAACTCCTGTGTAAGATATCCCCTGGTGTCCTCTTTTCCACCCTTTTTCCTAATTCCTTTTATATGTTGTCCCCACCTTTAGATTTTAAACACACTAAGGGCAAGGCCTCTTTCTTTAATAATTATATCTTCAGTACTTAGTACAGTGTCTGGCATATTGTAGGTGGTTAATAAATATTTATAGGTTTGGATTGAATTTAGAGGACCCATGTTTGAAATCAGCTTTCTCACTTTGTATGTATGAAACCCTGGATGATTTATTTAATGTCTCCTGGCCTCATCACCCTTATTTATAAGGGGAAGGTGATGAATTTAGTTGATCTCTAAGGTTTTTGGATAGAGTGGCTTCAGACACTTACTAGCTGTGTAACCCTGGGCAAGTCACTTAATTCTGTTTACCTCAGTTTCTTCATCTGTAAAATAAGTTGTAAAATTGTATGGCAAATCACTCTAGTATCTTTGTCAAGAAAACTCAAAATAGGGTCTCAAAGAATCAGGCAAGACTGAATGTAATGGGAATTTAAATGGGACTATCTTTCCCATTCATTAATAGGCCCTTGTGACCTGCCTGAGTCACATGGAAGTGAGTCATGTGAGTCTGAATCACATGGAGCCCATACTGGGAGGAGTTTCCTGAAAGGGTGGAACAGGCAAAGTGGAACAGGAAGAGGCAGAGCAAGAGCAGAGCTGAGAAAAAAATGGTCAAAGTCTAGTCACAGCTAGGAAGGATGCAGGCAAGCAGGAAACTGGTCAGTGTGAGTGAAAGACTCATTTGTAATTTTGCTTAAGGGATACTGCTTGTGACTTATGTAATAGAGCTGGTTTGTGGGAAGACTTGAAGGGTGAAGACTTGGGGATGGTGTTGTCCTCTGTGTTGTTAGTATATAGATTTTTTTGCTATGATGGATTTGGCTTTCTGGTGTCTGAATAAATATTTTGGTTCTGTCGTTCATGTGGAAAGTCTGTTGTATTTAGGTAGAATTCTGCTGGTGTATTCATGACCACCATGGAGCTGTGAATATCATATTGGCTCTACACTGAACAACAGTGAAAGGGTTCACTTTGACTTCCTATAACCACAATTTTAACTTCAGGTAGTGAGAAATGGAAAGTGTGATGATTCTGGAGTGAAAGGATGTGGCTTCAAATTCTACCTCTATACATACTATCAGACTATGGTCAAGTTACTTGTGCTTCATTTTCCTTAACTGTAAATGAAAGTCCTTTGAGGTCTATGATCCTATTAACTGAATTAAATTAGAAACAACGGTTTTGTCAGGGCAATCATGAATTCATTGAAGAATCAGGGTATCACAAAAATATTTACAGACTGTTACCAATCTTTTACAATTCAGTGTTTTAAACACTTGAAGTAGCCTAATTAAGATATATATCTGATTTTTCATTGCCTTTTGTATTTTCATTCCTTTCAAATCCATTCAGATAATTTTTATGTTGGCCTTACAAATTTTAAATGTCATATTAAAAACTTTAGTAGGTTAAAAACCAATAATTCTTTTCATTCACATGTGGCACAAGAATTTTCATCTAATTATATCAATTCCTCAGTTATGTCTATATAATCTTTAGCATAGGAAGATACTTCAAATGCCACTTGAAGTGTCTAACAACACAATTTTAATCTTGAAAGGAAATACACACACACATACACACACAAATTATATTGACTGACTTGTATTAATTTTTTAAAAAAGGAAGGCAATATTGAAGAAGAGACAATATGGAGAATTCATGTAAAGAACAAAAGGCAGTGTTTGACTCTGGAAAGCCCCTAATAAATACTTGTTGATTGATAAAGAAGATTAAAAATTAGTCTTGTGGTAGCTTATTGTCAAGTAAATATAAGTGAGAGAATCAAGGTATAAAACCTACCTGACACAAAGCTGGTAAGAGATGGTGTACAAGACATATTACTCCCTGTGTTTTGCCTCTTCTCAGAAATTATTAGATATAACTAGATCATATAACTTCAACCATTACAAAGTCTGATTTACTTTATATTCATCAAGCTTATAGAAAATATTAACTCCATATATTTGGCATGCAACTCAAAATCTTCCTGATTCTTCTAAGATTTTGAAAAGCAACTTGTGTTGCATTTATTTCATTTAAAAATAGATTTTATGGAACATTTGTTTTCATAAAACCTAGATTTTCAACTGTTATCATTCTCTCCCTGCCTCCTCCAGAAACCTATCCCTATTAGCAAAACATTTTAATACATTTTCATTGTATTTATTTTGGAAATTTCTTCTAATACATAAAGTAACTCAAGCATAACAATTATCAACTACCTGTATGTGTGTTGGTGTGTGTTTTGTGTTTGTATAGGAGTTTGACAGGAATTATTTAATTAAAAGTTAATGCAGTCCTTGTAGTCATCTGAAAGTTCTCTGCAAAAGGAATTGGATTATGTGTTTGTATTCTGATAAAGCTGAGGTATGACAGTGCTATCAATCTTCGTACTCAGATTGTGAAACTGGCAGCAGCCTTATGGCAAATAGCCTGATGAAGCCGCATCATTAATCAGATACATGCCAAAAATGTCAAGGTCCACATTTTTCAGTAAGCCAGATTTCTATGAAGGCAACAACAGAATATGACCAGCTTTTCAGTTATCCTCTTGACAAGGGAACATTTTTTAAAAAAATCTTTGTGATGCAGGCATGCCTGTCTGATTCATGGTCTGCCCTTTCAAAAAGGGATTTGATGGAGAAGATGAAAGAACTTCTCTGACTAATAAGCTTGCATTCACTTTGGGATTTGTGCACCTGAAAGAGAAAATTAAAACTCTTATCAAACAAAAAAGTGATGAATAATATACAAGAAAACATTAAACCAACTCAATCTTTCAAATGAAAGAGAGAGAATATGTCTGGAATAAAATATTTTGAAGGAGATATAACAGCTGGTGTAATTGTTATTCATGTCTTATTTTTATTTAGTAGTTAAGTAACCCCATCTCTATATTTAGAGAAAAGGAGGAGGCAGACAATATGTTGGAGTATTATGCAAGAACTAAGGCAAGCCCTTTGGATTCTTCCACAGGGCCAAACTGTATGATTATCTCATAAATTAAAAAATCCTCAAACTAACTCAAATATTCCTCTTGCCAAAAGATTTGCTGATGAAATCATGCTAGGCTATCTCCATTCAAATCTGTTCCAACTTTAAAAACTGTTACCTCCTGTTTTGATTAATTCCCTGGAGTGAGTTGGTTTCAATCCTGAAATCCCTTGATGAATCATCATACTTTATCCCAGTACCATCCTGGTAGTTTTGGAAGTCAGGGTAAGGACTGAACAGGCAAAGATTAATCCGTTCCCATTGCCAAAAAGTGTCGTTTCTTCCCAGTCAAAGCAAAGCAGATAATTCAGTCCAAATTGTACATGGTGTGAAATATCTGGATTGGCTGCCTTCCCAGCTAAAATTCATGCGATAATCCTATGTCCCATTTTGCTCAGATGCATAGAGCTGCCTTTATATATGAGTTTATAGGGAATTAAAAATCAATTTAAATTTTATTTCTGTTTGTACTCTTGATTTTTAGTTTATAACTGAATTTATGCTCCTTCTTTGAGAAAAAATATTTTAGATTTAATGTAGAATTCAGTCTATTGGAATTGGTCATCTATTGCAATTATATTTATTTGAAATGCCAAAGAAAATCTCATTTCAATATCAAAAAGTGGGGACTATTAAGTTTTATAGTGCTCTTCATATAGTAAATGTTCACTGACTTTCAGGGTCTCTATTCATACTCTTCTTTGGAATATACTACAATAAAAATAAACACAGTCAGTTCTCATACTTAGGAAAGTTCACATATTTGATGTCTTTAAATAACTTTATTTGTTATGGTTATAAGAACTCTAAATTATCAGACCCACTGTCAGGGGTCTGATTTACTTTTATAAATTTTTATCAAGCTTGTACTTGTATGCCAGTAGCATGCAGCCCAGAGTGTATATTCTCAATCTCTGATATCACCAGGCAAGAATGTAGTTTCAATTTTAGTTGTTCTTTCATTTCCCCAAATTTGGACTAAATTTCTCATTGTTGAATTTGGAGGATTCTAAGAAGTGTGTTTTTAAGCAATGTGTAGCTCTATCTAACTACTTATGCATATATGCATATCTCTATGTTTGTATATACACATATACATACTTATATACACACACATATATATGTGTACACATGTGCATATTCATATAACAAAGGGCTGAATAGTATGTATATTGCACATTTCTTTGCTACAGTTTCTGGTAGTCATTAAGTGTTTGAACTAGAATTCAGAGATGCAAGAATTTACATAAAATGTTCACTGAGGAAAGCAGTTAATAATGGCTCATGGAGGCATATTTTAAGTCAGTATCAATCATGATAGTCTCTACTTCTCCTCAATGGACTTTAGGAAAATAACCATTAGTGTCATGGACTACCGAATGAATTTAAAGGCATCCACCATTCTGGCTATCCTCTTCTGGACACTCTCCAGGTTATAAATATCCTTCCTAAAATGTAAGACTTCTAATTGCAGACAGTATTCTAAATATTATCTGAATGGAGTAGAGTACAGGAAGGCTACTATCTTAGGGTGCTATCTCTGACTCTCTTAGCACAGCTTTTTACACTTACTTTCTTGATTTCCCTATGAGAAAGCCGAGTCATATTGATCTTTCAATCTCACTTGGAACTCTCATATCTTCTTGTTTAAAACAAATGCTATTTATTACTTTTTGGCCAGTTAATAAAAATCTATTTTTTCTTTTAAAATTTTCCCCATGGGTTGATAAGGAGTAGATAGGAAAAACAAAACAAAACAAAAAAAAACAACAACAAAAAAAGCACGTAACAAATATGCATGGCCAAACAAAACTAATTCTTTTATTGTTCATATTCCCCTGCCCTCTCCCCCCAATAAAATGTCAACTGGAGTCTCTTTTTCAGTAGGGTAGCATGTTTCCCCATGCATCCTTTGAAATCATGGTTGGTTATTAAGTTGGTCAAAAATTTCAAATCTTTCAAATGTGTTTTTCTTTACAGTGCTATTTTATTGTGTAAGTCCTTTTCCTCATTCTGCTTACCTTGTCCTGCATCAATTTACACAAATCTTCTTAGTTTTCTCTCATTCTTTAGGCTTCATCAGTGCTTATAGAATGATACTCCTTTATATTCATATGCCATAATTCGTTCAGTCATTTCCCAGTTGATGATTTTTTATAGTTCATATTCACAACAACAACAACAACCATGAACATCTTTGCACCTGTACCTAAAGGGCCTCCAAAGTCAACCATATAACCAATTTGTTTAGATAGAATTAGATATTTGGCCATTAGAAAAAAAATGATGATTTCAGTCACATGACCTGCTATATATTTGCAGTTACTGTAAAATATATACCATTGGGAAATAATATATATGTTTATATGAATTCAGAATGCAATTAAAAAAAACATTATTGTAAAGAAAACACCTTTTTAGCTCATAATCAGTGCACAGTTATCAAATGCCCATGTGAAATCATAGAGAGAAGCACAAGTTGCTGAGTTCTCTGTTTGTACATATCCAGCCTCCATTACCTTCAAAGAGAAATAGTACATACTGATGGATATCTTTTCCACTTGCGGAAGGGTAAAGGCCCTCAACATTTTATTAAAATATTTGTACCCCCTTCTTCTCATTTTTGAAATCAATTTGAGTACCAAAAATAAACAAATTAAAAAGTCACAACTTTGTTGATATGATTCTTTGGTTTTTTTAATGATGCAGAGATGAAAAAGTCATTCTATATAATGACTTTAGTTAATTGCATTAACTTCTGTGCCTTGCATTGTCACAATACATTGAAGTATTGGGCTTTCAATCTATTTTTTTTCAGAATAAGATTAATGCTCTTTTTAATAGACTAAAATGGACCTAAAATTATACACATTTTATTTGTTGATGACATGGATGAAACACAAAAATGAAAACTTGAAAAAGATTTTACTTCAGTTTGTTAAGCACTACATGAAATAAAAATATATACTGATAAATGTGGCTCGCTAATTCATACCTCAGAAAATCCAGTCAGTTATTCATTTCTGTTCTGTTCTACATTTGATGTGTGCCTGTTGACTTCTATGAATTGAGACAAAGCAAAGAAGGTTTACTCTGTGGTGATAGCTTAGCAAGCATTTACCTAACAATCTCAAAAATCTTTATGATTAAAAGGGCAGGTGGTCTAGACTTACAGTGAAATGTATGTGATGGCCAGTCTGTAGGCAAATTCTTGAAGAAATGATCAAATAAGCCAAGGAAGCCTCCTTGTATATTGCTTGGAGCTTTCCTGGAAGATTTCTGGAAAGACAGAGTTCAGAATGTCAAAGAAAGAATGAGGGAGATTTTGATGAACATTATATTTCTACAATACCATATATCCTTCGTAATTCATCTCAAATACTATTTTCCAAATGCAGTTTTTCCTGATCCCCACAACTGCTTTTTCTCCCCAAAGTTTCATGTATTTATTATTTTATATTTTCTTTCCCAATCAAAGGTAAGCTGAAAGAAATCAGAGATTATTTCACTGTATTTACTTATTGATAAACATTTATTAACTGCCTATTATCTGCTGAGCACTGTGGTAAGGGCTCTGATACAAAAAGAAAAACAACAAAAAACAAAACAAAACAAAAATTACTTTTCCCAGAGGAGCTTACAAAATGGAGGAAGAGAGGAAACAAAAGGAAACTGGAAAGTGGGGGAAGGGAAGTGGAGAAGCCACCAGGACAATCTAGCATAAAGGTTATGTTTGTGAAATTGAAATTAGAGCAGTTTCCCTTAGACTAGTTGAAATTAGAACAAGTGATGTAAAATGGAGAAGTCACCAGGAAATTTCTGAGCACTCTATAAAGGAAAGCTTTGGAAGGAGTTTATCACTTCACTCTATAGCCCTCTAATAAGAAGAGAGATAACTGAGGAGCTATGAAAGTGTTTACTATCCAAGCTAAGTCAATCTTTATATCTAATTCACTTAGTTTTCATGTACCTCAGGGTCTGGAATATAAAACAGACATATATGCTTGTTCAGGGATTGATTGATTTCTACTTAAGACCTCTAAGACAGCATTAGAAGACAACTTCTGTTTGCAGTAGAGCTTAGGTAGCAAGCTTTCACTAATGAAACAAGGGCATGTAAGCAAGCAAACGTTCATTACACTGTGAGAAATGGTTGAGAAGTACTTACTCACCGGCTGAACCTCTGGTGCAGGATTGGGAGTAGTAAACAGATACTGGATTGGGTCAGTCTACCACACAAGTTGATCATAGGATACAGTTCTGGTGGTCTGGTTTCTAGCAAGAAAAAGGAGAATTTAGAAATAAAACCTACTAAATTTATGTTTCTGGTAGTGACAAATAGTGCCTTTGCATAACCAAAGTACAAGTTTTTCTGATGCTAGAAAAGAATAGATAAAAGTTGGCTTTTGGATTTCTACTTTTCCCGTAATCTGGTAGCAAGTTTATTGGAAGAGTGGACAAATGTACTCCAAGAGATAAACAAAGAAGAAAGAGAATATGAAGAGGCAGAAGAAAATTTTTCTAATTAAGTCAGAAGGTTGGATTATACAATAGTAGGATACAGAAAATGAAAGAAGAGAAAATGCAGAACATTTGAAGTTGCATATATACATATATTGCTTGCTTCCTGCAATATGTAAAATGAGACTATTTGAGGAAGAAATAGGCTCTTGTGCTCTAACCAATGATGATTTTATATATATATATATATGTGCATATATATACATATATATACGTATATATATATATATATACGTATATATATATATATATTTATATATATAGTATTGATACCTGCACTGATGTTATAAGAGCAACTTGCAGTTTACATGTGCATGAGTGTAAACACACACACAAAGACCAACACATTACTCTTCTCGCTAATTATTTTTCTTTTGGAAAATTTACTTATTTCTAAGGAAATATGTTGTTTACATTGATAAATAATGTAATTAGTATTGTCATTTTAAAATGAATTAATAGATATTTTAAATCATCATTTTGTTTTTAGCATAGTAAATATCAATAGATTTAACCAAAAGTTTCATGGAACTATCAGTAATTTTTTAAGAGTATAAAGAATATAATGTTTGAAAATTAAATTATTTCAATAGAATATTTAACCTAACATCAGAAATAAACTTTTAAAACCATAAATGAATGCATTACTAAAGAATACAAAACTGCATTTCTAGATGGATTAAAAATGGATCAAAAATTTAAACAATTAATTTTAATGCTACGCATACCATTTGCAAAATTAGGAAAATAATGTATCTTTAAATCTTATTTTTAATGACAAAAATTTGAACCTGATAACTACATTAGGGAGAAATGAAACAAATACTTGATTTAACTGACTATCCCTAAGATAACTGTATCTCTAATGAACACTGATACATTTAATACAAAATATTACTTAACATGTTAAAACATATATTATATGCAATATAATTTGTTAGATATACTATATACCAATATGAGGTTTAATTTATACCAGTAATACAAAGTTCGTTCAACATAAGTAACATTAATAAAGTATGTTAATAATACTGATATTAATATGATCATATAAATAGATTATATCAATCTGGCATTTATGATTATATAACTAGAGGCTAAAAAGTTTTGAGAAAATCTAATATTATTTTCCACAGAAGATTAGAAAATGTGGGGGGCGGAGCCAAGATGGCAGAGTAGAAAGACTCACCTATGCTAGGTCCAAACGCACAGCCCATAGATTTCCTGTAAAAAGAACTCCTGACAAATTCTGGAAGAGTGGAAGCTGCGCAGCAACACAGTGAAAGAGATTTCCGTTGCAGAGAGCCCGGAAAAACCGACCGCAAACGTACCCCAGATGGCAGCAGAGTCCTGCCCTGCCAAGCGCTCCCCTCCCCCGCCCTGGCCATGCGGCACTGAGAGGAGTGAGCAGACCCAAGCAGGTGTCAGGGACCTGAATCTCCAGCGGCCGCGAAGGACCCTCCACCCACAGATGCACAGGTCAGTGAGAGAGATGGGCTGAGAGGGGAGCGGGGGATCTCCGGGACTCGGACCCCATGAGAAGCGGCCACTGCGGCAGAGGCAGAGGCAGCTCAACCAGAGACTCCCAGAGTGGGCTGGAGCTCCACCCCAGCTCCACTACAAAGGATCTCTGTATAAACG
>JAQQSK010006739.1:0-14291 GCA_028658325.1 Potorous gilbertii
CATGAGATATTTCACATTATCTTCCATTTTGTCATTCTTTTGGTTTTGTTTTGTGATTTCTTGGTTTCTCAGAAAGTCATTAGCCTCCATCTGTTCCATTCTAATTTTGAAAGAACTGTTTTCTTCAGTGAAGTTTTGAATCTCCTTTTCCATTTGGCTAATTCTTCTTTTGAAAGCATTCTTTTCCTCATTGGCTTTTTGAACCTCTTTTGACAATTGAGTTAGCCTATTTTTCAAGGTGTTATTTTCTTCAGCATTTTTTGGGTCTCCTTTAGCATGGTGTTGACCTGCTTTTCATACTTTTCTTGCATCTCTCTCATTTATCTTCCCAGTTTTTCCTCCACCTCTCTAACTTGATTTTCAAAATCGTTTTTGAGCTCTTCCATGGCCTGAGCCCATTGAATATCTATTTTGGATGTTTGGAATACAGAAGTCTTGACCTCTATGTCTTTCCTTGATGGTAAGCATTGTTCTTCCTCAACCGAAAGAAAAGAAGGAAATATCTGTTCACCAAGAAAGTAACCTTCTATGGTCTTACTTTTTTTCCTTTTTCTGGGCATTTTCCCAGCCAGTTACTTGACTTCTGAGATTCCTTTCCACACCTACCTGGCCTCCAGATCCACCCAGCTAGCGCTTGGGGTCTGAGATTCAAATGCTGCTTCCTAGCCTCAGGGATTTCAGCAGGGGCAGGGCTGCTATTCAATGTAAGATTAAATTCAAGATTAAATTCAGATGCTCAGGTTGGGGCAGGGCCACCAAACAGGGCTCAGTTCCTTGAGGGAGTTTACGTGGAGACCTTCAACAATGGACCTGAGGTCCTGCCTGCTCTGGGAGCCCCTGTTAGCTGCTGCCTCCCGAGGGGGCCTGGGTTATGGAGACACCCCTCTCCCCTCTTGGCCAGTCAAAGAGGCCCTCTCACTGACCTTTGCTCCCGTGTGTGGAGGGAACTTCGTGGCTGCTGGAGATTCTGTCCTGAAGTCCGCCTGGATCTGCTCCTCCTGGGGCCACATGGCCAGGGCAGGGCTGGGCTCCACTCTGATCCGGTGCACAATGGACCCCCAGTGTCAGTTTTTCTGGTCCCCCTGGAACAGAAATCTCCTCCACTTGGTTGTTCTGTGGCTTCCTCTGCTCCAGAACTTGTCGGGAGTTCCTCCTTACAGGTATTTTATAGGCTGTGGGTTCAGGAGCTAGCGTACGGGTATCTTTCTACTCCACCATCTTGGCTCCTCCTGCTTTGTGGTTTCTTTTAGGAGGCAATCTGATTCTATTTCTTTTTTGCCTTCAATTATCCTTTGAGATTTCTTGAGATAGGAAGCCTAGGCTCCTATTGGGCTATGCCATTCAGATCGTCCAATTCTTAAATTTGTTCTTCTTGATCCCTCCTCCAGTCAGTTGTGTTTGCTTTGAGATACCGTTCTTCCCTCCCCCCCACTCCCCAGTCTTTTGACTTTGTTTTAATGTGCCATTTTTGTCTCATTGAGTCATTGGCTTCTATTTAGTCCATTCTAATTTTCAGGGAGTTTATTGCTTGAGCAAAGTTTTGTACCTCTTGTTCCTCCTTCCATCTCTTTCTCCTGTAGCAATTAATTCTTTTCCATCCCCCCCAGCTACACATACTCATTTAATTTTTAAAAGCTCTTGCTTCATCTCTTGCAGGAAGTTCAGTTGAATCTGTGCTTAAACTGTTTTTCTTTGAGATTTTGTAGGTAATTGGCAGTCCTCTTCTTCTGGGTTTGTTTCTTGAACATTCCTGTTACCATAATAGCTTTCTATGCTGGGATTCTTTTCTTTGTTTTACTTGCTCATTCTTCTAGCCTACTAGTTAGTGTTAATGTTAAGGCCAGGCTCAGCACACTTATGGAGGTAAAGTCTTGACTGTTACTATTGCTGAGTCCTTGGGATATTAAATGTTGTGAAATTCTAGGGGATAAGGACAGATCAGGCAGGGGACCTGCAAGCTTTCAGTGCTCTCTAAATGGTACGATCCCTGGCAAAGTCTGATTGCTGCTACCTTCGTCTAAACTTTACAAGTTCCTTGCCTGGTTTTGAGTCACTTGGGTGGCACAGTGGAGAGAGTGGAGAGAGCCTAGGGTCAGGACTACTCATCTTTCTGAGTTCAAATCTTAGACACTTAGTAGCCCTGTGACCATGGGCAAGTCACTTCACCCTGTTTGCTTTCAGTTTCCTCATCTGTAGAATGAGTTGGAGTAGGAAATGGGAAACCAGTCTAATATCTTTGCCAAAAAAAACCCGAATGGGGTTATAAAGAGTTGAACATGACTGAAAACACCTGGACAACAACAAAATTTGAGTCTGGGCAACAATAGACTGTTGCCAGACTCAAGTCACTTTCAGCCATCGCAAAAGCTCTGTTGGTTTAGAACAAAAAAAAAAAAAACAACTTGAATCTCCCCTTTGGTTTGGTATTCCAGTCCTGGTTATTCTTCTGCATTCTTCAGACTAGGCTAGAAGCCCCTAAATGACTCCCAGAATGTAAGCTGCCTTGCTTCTTCTGGCTTCTGAATTTGATCCTCTTTTGTGTATGCTACTGTTATGGATGTTCTGTCTAGCATCTCCTTAGCCCTAAATACCATCCCCAGGCACTGATTCCTTCTTCAGTCTGACCTGGATCTGTAACCTAACATCAGATCAGTCTGCATTCTAAGACCATCAGTTCTATATCTGGAGATGAATAATATTTTTCATCATGAGTCCTTTGCAGTTATGGGGGATCATTTCATTGATCAGTAGCTAAGAATTTCATAGTTGATTATCTTTACAACATTGTTGTTCTGGTTCTGCTCACCTCATTCTACATCAGTTCATACAAGTCTTCCCAGGTTTTCCTGAAATCACTCTTTCATCGTTTCTTATAGTACAATATTCTTCCATCGTATCCATGTACCATAACTTCTCAGCCAGTCCCCAATTGATGAATGTCCCCTCAGTTTCTAATTCTTTGCCACCAAAAAAAAATTCAACCCAGAACTACTAAGATCCTTTTCCTTTGACTTCTTTGGTATAAACCAAGGTATATTTGGCATATAAACCAATGTAGTATTATTGGGTCAAAGGGTATGCAAAATTTTATAGCTTTGGGGGCATAGTTTCAAATTGTTTTCCAGAATTTCCAGTTCACAGTTCTACCAACTGAATAAATTTATCTATTTTCCCATATCCCTCCAGCGTTTATCATTTTCCTTTTTCTATCGTCTTGGTCAATCTGATAGATGTGAAGTGGTTCTTTGGAGTTATTTCAATATGCATTTCTCTAATTATTAGTAATTTAGGGCATTTATTTCATATGATTATTGATGGCTTTGATTTCTTTATTTATAAACTACTAGTTCATATTCTTGCCCATGTATCACTTGGGGAATGGCTCCTATTCTCATAAAGTTTAACTCATTCCCTTATATGTTTGAGAAATTTGACCTTTATCAGAGAAACTTGCTGCAAAATTGCTTTCACCAGTTTCCTACTTTTCTTCTAATTTTAGGTGCATTGGCTACTGGCATGAAAATTTTTTTTAAATGTATGTAATCAAATTAACCATTATAGGGATGACCATTTTAACAAGCAAATAACATCTGAATATTACTATGAAAATAGTTTCGACCTCCTGAAGGGACCCCACAGGGGTCATTAGACAACATTTTGAGAATGGTTGCTTGATTAAAATTCTGCCTCTGGTATTTATTACCTGTGTGACCTTGGTCAAGCAGCTTAACCTCTCTGATTCTTCTTTTCCTTATTGATAAAATAAGAGAATTGCATTAGATGGCACCTGCAGTTCCTCCCTGATCTAGTTCTGTGAATTTTCTTCAGGAAAAAAAGTTTCAGGGGAAAAGGCGAAAGACTCCAAGAAAAGCTTCATTGTGTTTTGAAGGATTCCAAATTGATAAGGCCTTTAGACAGTTAAGACATAACCACAAATGGCAGATGTACTGAGTTGAGGATAACAGGCTTATTTAATGGATTTAAAATTGTATTATTTTAAATTGCTTTGTTAATTAGTTTCCTTTTGATGACTCCTATCAGTGAAATATAAACTTGAGTATCTCATTACAAAGTAACAAAGGTCCTGAGTTGCAAACCTGTAATCTAGGCTGAATTTAGCCAGATATTTTGCAACTAACTAAATGGTACTTCTTTTTTGCAATTAGTAAACCAACCAGCAGAAAATAAGTAAAAGTAGAAAATTATTTGGTGACCTTTTCAACCTGTGTCTGACCTTGATGATTCATTTGCTGGAGTAATTGCCTGTGGAAATTGCTGGGCTTTTATCTGTGATGCTATTAAAACACTAGTTGAAATGAGGTGGCACAGACTGCATCGTTAATGGGTTATGGGTAGAGTGGAAGACTTTGTGGGTGAGCTGTCAGACAAAAAGCTGAAAATAAACTTCTCTCTCTCCTGAAAGAATATCGCTTGTTGACTGGCATTCATCAAGAAGGCCATGTTTGAATGTTGTTCTTGCTTTTCATGTAATTCTAGGCAGGAAGTTAAATGAAAGTTTTCAGATTCTTCATAATTTGTGAGTATGGTACAGGGAAAGAATGATGGATTGGAAGTCAGAGTACTTGAGTTCAAATCTCACCTCTGACTCTTACTACCTGTGTCAACTTGGAAAGTCAAGTTTCGTTGTCTATAAAGTCAAGGACTTGGACTTAGATGGTCCCTATGGTCCATCCCAACCTTAAATCTATGAGTGTGTGTGTATGTGTGTGTGTGTGTGTGTGTGTGTGTGTGTGTGTGTGTGCATGCACGCATGCATTGTGTTCTCATAACTATAGAATCTCAGAGGAACTTTGGACACAATCTAGTCCCACCCATATCTGGACTAGGCTCCTCTCTGCACCATCCTTGACAAATGGTCATCTATTCTCTTCTTGAAGACATCCAGTGACAGGGAAATCCAATCCCTTTTGGATTAGCCATATCTAGTAAAGAAGATTTTCTTTGAATAGAGTAAATATCTCTTCCAGAGGGAGAATTGTGAGAAATACTTTTAGTCTTCAGATTATACTTATCTCCAATATGGTGTGAAGTAACCAGCTTAGAGCAGGAAGAAACCAGAATATAAAGGGAAGAAACTTGCATGCAGTTGGAAGAAACAGATGTAGCTGCTCATATCCCTCCAGATTATGATGGTCACAGCAATGGATTTCAAATCATGAGAAGTAAAAATCCAGAAATTAGTTGCTAGTTGCCATGCCAATGTTAACAGTACCCTACCATCCACTCAAATGCATACTATCTATAAATTTGGTTGAATAAGTAAGGTTGATGACAAACAGCATCCATTAAAAATGCTACTTTAAAAGAATTTCAAGTGCTATTATAATAGGCCTTTGTATAAATATTTGTCATGAAGCAGGTGAAATAAAACAATAGATCAAATCTGCCTTTTAGCTCACAGGTTCCTTATCCAAGTTTTGCACCCAATCTTTCTCTGCTTCAAAGCAACATGAACAGCTTAATTTTGAATCATTTAAAAATTAATATCATGGCTGTCAGAGTCCCTAAGGACTTATCACAGTGTGTGGAGTTTAGAAATGCCTTCAGAGGGCTTTGATTGTAATATCATCTGAGGGTTGTTTGGTAAGGATTTTGCCTCCTGGCCACTGACATTTTACATAGTCAAATGGTAAATATTCAGTCCATCCAAGTGATTAAAGGATCATAACACACACACATACACACAAACACACAAACACACACCAATTTTAGAGGTTAAATCTTTAATAAAATACTCTGCATTTTGTTTCTTCTTAAAAATGATACTCAAGAGTTACTGTCCACAAAACAAGATGGTGGATGACAAAGTCATCAGGCTTAGCAACAGGGGCTTTCAAGTTCGTGGTAAGTGAAAAATGAAACTTTTGAAACCCATAGACTTTTTTAAAATAGTATTTTATTTTTTCCCCAGTTACATGCCAAGAAAATTTTTAGCCTTCATTTTTACAAGATTTTGAGTTCCAAATTTTTCTTTCTCCCCTCTCCCCTCCCTTCTTCTGAAAATGGTAGGCAGCTTGATATAATTCATACATGTGCTATTATGCAAAAATATTTCCATACTAGTAACAGTTGTGGAAGAAAAAACAGATCAAAAGGGAAAAAAATCATGAGAAAGAATAAAATGGAAAAAATACATTTTGATCTGCATTCAGTGTCCATTGGTTCTTTATCTGGATATGAATAACATTATCCTTCATGAGTCCTTTGTACTTATCTTGGATCATTGTGTTACTGAAAAGAGCTGATATTGTGTACAATGCTTTCCTGATTCTATTCATTTCACTTTGTATCAGTTCATGTAAGTCTTTTCAGGTTTTTCTGAAATCTGCATGTTCATCATTTCTTATTGTTCCATTACATTCTTATACCACAGCTTGTTCAGCTATTCCCCAGTTGGTGAACATCTCCTCAATTTTAAACATTTTGCCAACACCAAAGGGACTGATATAAATACTTTCTACACATGTAGGTCCTTTTTCCTTTTTTATGATCTCTTTTGGCTACATACCTAGTTGTAAGGTATGCACAATTTGGTTGCCCATTAGGCATATTTCCAAATTGCTCTCCAGAATGGTTGGATCAGTTCACAATTCCACCAACAATGCATTGATGTCCCAATTTTCCCACATCTTCTTCAGCATTTATCATTTTCCTTTTCTGTCATATTAGTCAATCTAATAGGTATGAGTGGTAGAGTTGTTTTAATTTGAATTTCTTTAATCAAAAGTGATTTAGAGTACTTCTTCATATGACTAAATAGCTTAGATTTCTTCATCTGAAAATTGCCTGTTCATATCCTTTAATTATTTATCAATTGAGGAATGGCTTGTATTCTTGTAAATTTGACTTAGTTCTCTATATATTTAAGAAATGAGGTCTTTCTCAGAGACACTTGCTGCAAAGACTATTTCCCAACTTTCTGCTTTCCTTCTACTTTTGGTTGCATTGGTTTTGTTTGTACAAAATCTTTTTAATTTAATATAATCAAAATTATCTGTTTTACATTTTGTAATACTCTCTATCACTTGTTTGGTTATGAATTCTTCCCTTCCCTACAGATTTGATAGGTAGACTATTCCTTGCTCTTCTAATTTGCTTATGGTGTCACCCTTTATATCTAAATCATGCCAAAGGTCTGTCATATCTAACTTTTCTAATATTTTATTTATCTCCTTAGTTTCTTTTTTGATTATTTTTGTCTGAATTTATCAAGTTCTGATAGGGGATTATTAAAGTTCTGTGTTAGTATGATTTTGCTGTCTATTTATTCCTGTAACTCTCTTAATTTCTCCTTTAAGAATTTGCTTGCTTATACCACTTGGCATATACATATATAAGCGCATATATATATATATATATGTATATATATATGTTTAGCATTTTCTTATCTTCATTGCCTATGGTATCTTTTAACAAGATGTAATTTCCTTCTTTATCTCTATTAATTAGGTCTGTTTTCACTTTTATTTTGAAATCAGAATTGCTCCCCTTGCCTTTTTACTACAGCTGTAGCATAATAGATTCTGCTCCAGTCCCTTACCTTTACTCTATGTGTGTCTCTCTGCTTCAGATGTGTTTCTTGTAAGCAACATACTGTGGGATTCTGGCTTTTGATCCAGTCTGCCATTCACTTCCATTTTATGGGAGAGTTCATCCCGTTTACGTTACAGCTATGATTACTACCTGTATATTTCCCTCCATCCTATTCTTCTTCCTGTCTGTCATCTCTCTCCTTTCCTCTTTTCCCTCCTCACCAGTGTTATGATTCTGCTTACCATCTCCCTTGATCTGCTCTCCCTTCTGTCAGTACTCATATCCCTGCATTTTACTTCATCTTCTCCCCTCCTACTTCCCTGTCAGGTAAGATAGATTTCTATATTCAACTAATTGTGTATATGAATCCCTCTTTGAGCCAAAACTGGTGAGAGTGAGCTTTAAACAATAATCATCACACCCTCTTTCACCTTCCCTCCACTGTAATCAGTTTTTGTGCCTCTTCATGTGAAATAATTTATCTCATTCTAACCCCCCCTTCCTTCTGTATCCATTGTACTCTTCTTTAATTTTTTTATGTCATTCCCTCAAATTCATCTTATACTCTCTATCTATGTATATTCCTTCTAGTTATATTATTAGTGGTACTATTTTTAAGAATCACAAGTATCATCTTTCCATATAGGGATGTCAATAGTTTAGCTCTACTAAATAGCTTATCTTTTCTTTTCCCTTTTGACATATTGATGCTTCTCTTGGGTCTTGATATTGGAGTTCACATTTTTGGTTTAGTTCTGGTCTCCTTATGAAAGCTTGAAATCCTTCTATTTTATTAAATGATCATTTTTTCTTATTGGTATATTATGCTCAGTTTTGCCAGGTAAAGGTTTCTTGGTTGTAGTCCTAGCTCCTTTGACTTCCAGAATATCATGTTCCATGACCTCTGATCTTTTCATGTGGCAGCTGTCATGTCCTGTGTAATCCTGATTGTGACTCCCCAATATTTAAACTGGTTCTTTCTCGTGTCTTGTATATTTTTTCCCTTGACCTAATAGTTGCGAAATTTTGCTGTATTTTCCTTGAAGTTTTCATTTCAGGATCTCTTTCCTGAGGTGATCAGTGAATTCTTTCAGTATTTTTGCCCTCTGCTTCCAAGACAGGGCAATTTTCCTTGATAATTTCTTTTCTTTTTCTGTTTTTTTTTCTTGTTATGTTTTTGTTTTTGGAGTGGGGAGGCAAGGGAATTGGGGTTTAGTGATTTGCCCAAGGTCACACAGCTAGTAAATGTCAAGTGTATGAGGCCAAATTTGAACTAAGGTCCTCCTGATTCCAGGATCAGTGCTCTATTCACTGCACCACCTAGCTGCTTCACCTTGGTAATTTCTTGAAGGAATCTGTCCAGGTCCTCCTTTTGATAATGACTTTCAAGTAGTTCAATGATTCTGATATTGTCTGTCTTGGATCCATTTTTCAGGTCAGTTGTTTTTCCCATGAAGTATTTTACATTTTCTTCCATTTTTTTCATTCTTTTGAACTTGTTTGATTTGCAAAGTCTCGTAGAGCCACTTGTCCAATTCTCACTTTTAGGGTGCTGTTTTTTTCAACGAGTATCTGTACTTTTTTTTTCCATTTGTCTAATTGTACTCTTTAAGGAGTTGTTGTCTTCAGTGGATTTTTCAATCAATTTTTCCATTTGTTCAATCCTACTTTTTAAGAAGTTTCCCAAGCTGTTGATTTTTTTTCATAACTCTCTTGCATAACTCTCATTTCTTTTACGATTTTTTCCCTTTACCTCTATTGTATGATTTTTAAGTTTCTTTTTGAGCTCTTCTGTGAATTCTTTCTGGACTTGAGACCATTTCCTGTTTCTCTTTGGAGTTTTGCCTATAGGAGTTTTGATATTGTTGTCCTCTTCTGAGTTTGTGTTTTGGTATTCCCTGTCACCATAATAACCTTCTATGGTCAGATTCTTTTTTTGTTTACTCAGCTTTTTTTTGTTGCTTTTTTCCTTTCTTTTAAATTTGATCTCTGCTGTCAGGGTAGAAGGGGCACTGTCTTAGGCTTCTTGTGCCAGTGACTGCAGGTCTTGGCTGTTTACCTGGTGATGTGCTAATGTTACCCTGAGGCATTTAGGAGACCCTCATTCTGGTTCTGTGATAAGGATTTGGGGTAGGGGCTGGTGCTACTGGAGGCAGTAGAACACCTGATTGGGAGTTTTGAAACATGATTTTGAATTTTGACCTTACTACCCACTAGCTATGTACTTTAAGCCATTACTTGTATCTTTGTAGGCTGCAGGTTATTCATGTTTAAAATGAGGACCATTTGGCTAGATGACCCTTCCCAGTTTTAAAATCTATAATTCTTTAGGTAGGTGCAATCTGTTAACATGTAATAGGGCCTGGGGTCTCTTTACATGGCACATCCACCTTCCACTATGGCCTTCTCACCCACAATTATCCCTTTGCCATGGTAGCCTTTTCTCTCATCGTTAAGTCCCTACCAGGGTCTCCATTTTGGGAAGGGGCCCAGGCAAAACAACCTTCATTCCTCCTATGACTGTTTTTCTGACTTTCCAGATTTTAGTACCTTGCCTTTAGTTCTCTCCATTCTTTGACTCCTTCTTGTGTACCTTTCTTCTCTAATTGGAAGGTAAGCTCCTTGAGGGCAGGGACTGTCTTTGTTTTTATTTGTATTGATATCCATCCCCAGGACTTAGAACAGAGACTGAGAAATAGTAAGTTCTTAATAAATGCTTGTTGTGTGTTTGTCCTTCCTTGCTGAAGAAGACCATGCCATCAGAGAAATAATGACATGACTTGCACTTGACTTTCTTTTTGAGTGGAGTGCTGTGCAGGTCACCAGCCTCATTTCTCCTCCAGAGCCATCTGAATCCAGTGACCAGATATTCATCAGGATGACTGGAGATGACCCAGGATGAGGCAACTGGGGTTAAGTGACTTGCCCAAGGTCACACAGCTAGTGAGTGTCAAGTGTCTGAGGTGAGATTTGAACTCAGATCCTCCTGACTCCTGCACTGGTACTCTATTCACTGCACCACCTAGCTGCCCAATAAATGCTTGTTAAATACTCTTCCAGGGCATTCTTTTAATTCTTCTAGCAGCAGAACACAACAGGGCAGATTCCCAAATCCTACCTGGATAGCTCTGCTAGACTATCATTAAATAAGATGGGCTATTTGTGTGCTGAAATGTATCTTAGTTGTTGTTTTTTGAGGTACAGGAATCCTCATGGGCAAAATATATGTGTGATGAGAAAGCCTCATATAATGGCGGCCCACCATTATCTTGTTACCATCTGCAGGTGGAACCACTCCCACTACTACAAAACGTTTATTTAGTGCTTTAAGTTTGCAAATTACTTTCCATATATTACCCCTTTTGATCTTCACCATGACCATGGGGCAGCTAGGAGATACAGTGGATAGAGCCCCAGTGCAGGAGTCAGGAGGACCTGAGTTCAAATCTCACCTCAGTCATTGACACTCACTAGCTGTGTGACCTTGGGCAAGTCACTTAACTCCAACTGCCTCATCCTGGGTCATCTCCAGTCATCCTGAGGAATATCTGGTCACTGGATTCAGATGGCTCTGGAGGAGAAGTGACGCTGGTGACCTGCACAGCCCTCCCTCACTCCAAACAAAGTCAAGTGCAAGTCGTGTCATTATTTCTCTGATGACATGGTCTTCTTAGGCAACGAAGGATGAATACACAGCCCTGTGAGGTAGGTGCTATTACAATGCACATTTTACAGTTGAGGAAACTGAAGGTAAGAGAGGTTAAGTGGCTTGTCCAGGATCTCACAGCTAGGAAGTATCTGAGGTAGAATACAAAGTTATGTCTTTTCGGCTTTTAAGTCTAACACTCTTTCCACTATCCACCTAAGTACCTACCTAGACTTTTCATACATCTTTAATTCTTTGTGTGTAAACTTCAATTTTCATTTTTTAAATGCAAAAGCTTACTTTTGTATGTATGTATAATGTAAAGATTTTTAAGTCCATTTTCTCATTTAGGTCCTTATACCTATAGCATAAGTCATAAAGGACATACAGAAATACATCTATTTCACTATTTCAAAACTTTTATTGATCCTTTTAGCTACCCTAAATTCCAAATAAATCCTTTTCCCTCTCCCTAAGCCTTAATTCTTAACAAAAAATTTTTAAAAGAAAGAGAAAAGTAGCAGTTCAGCAAAACTAACCAACACAACAATTACTCGAGGATGTACTGGAGTCAGCTCATACTGACTCATGAGGACCAGTCATTAGATTTCTAATTTCTTCTGAAATGCTACGAATCAGGGTTTGATTTATTGTTTTGTTGACTATCTAGGCTTAAGAAAATGATGATGAAATGTTAATAATGCAGATTAAACTTGAAAATGTGTCCTGGGTAAATTTTATTCAGAGAACTAACTGTTTACTAATTCTCTGAACATTTGCGGCACACCTCTGACTATGACAGCACACGTGGCATTCCACACCTAGAGGCCCTTGCCTCTGCAGAGAAGAAAGGCAGGTACATTTTTCAGTTCTTTAGTGTCAAACTTGGTCATTGTAATTACAAAGCATTTAATTTGAATTTTGGTTCTTTGTGTTTATATTGAAAAGTCAAGATTACCCAATGGTCAATCAAAACTTATTACACCTCTGCCATGTGCCAGGCACTGTGTTAAACTCTGAGATTACAAATATGAAAAAGACAGCCCCTTCCCTCAAGGAACTTACACTCTAATGAAGGAAGATAGCACAAAAAAGGAAGCTTGAAAGGAGGGTGGTATGGAGAGAAAACAGGGCAGGGTGGAAAAGTCAAAGAAGTACAAACCGATCAGCCTGGGAAATGAGATCTCTAAGTTGTTCTTCCTATATCCCCTCTTCCTGAAATGGAGATTGAGGAGTTCATGCCTCCATATTCTAATCAGAGGGGCAGAGAGCACTGTATGCAGTATTGTTATCTTGCTTATTTTACTGTCTCAGTTCATATAAGTATTTCATATTTGTCAGGATATTCTATTCCTTTACATTCATGTGCCATGAATTTTTTTTAATTGTGCCTACTGCAAAATATTTCTATGAATACTTTGGATTATGTGAAAACTTTCTTTTTTCTGTCTTTGATCTCTTTTGGAAATGTGCCTAGCAGTAGGAACTCAGGGTCAAAATTTGTGGACATTTTAGTCTCTTTTTGAACATAATTATCATTTGCTTTTTGAAAAGCAGTATCAAACTGTTAGGCCAATTCAAAGCTCCACCAACAATATAGCAGTGTATCTATCTTTCCATAATTCTGACACTGACTATTTTCATTTTTGTCATCTTTGCCATGTAAAGTAAAACTTCAAAGTTGTTTTGATGTGTATATCTCTTATTAGTGATTTGAAGCAACTGTTCATAAGGTTGTAATTAGTTTATAATAATTAATCTTACCAGTAATTATTTATATTCTCTTGGGTCCTTGTCTACAGAGAAATGGTCTTTGATCTTAAATATTTGTGTAAATTACTAAGTGCCTTGGATAGCAGACTCCCCTCAGTCATATTGGTTGCAAAAATTTTGTTTCTTAGATATTTTTCTTGCAAAAGCTTTTCAATTTCATTTAGTTAAAAAAATCAATTTTATAATTTGTGATTACCCCTTTTCTTTAGTAAAGAGTTCTCTTCCTTGTCATAGTTGTCAAGAGTACCTGATCTTGTTCTCTTAGATCTTGTTTTTTAAGGTGTGATCTTTAACATTCAGGTCATATATATACCATATTTAATTTACTATGGTAAATGGTACAATATGTTGGTCTATACCTAATTTCTGCCAACTGACTTTCTAGATTCCTGGCATCTGTTGTCAAATATGGACTTCTTCCTCAAGCAACTTATATTCTCAGATTTATTGAATACTGAGTTACTACATTCAGTTGTTTCTGACTCCTCTTTAGCTAGTTTCTTCTACTGATCTACTTTAAAAAATTTTTTAGCCAATATCTAAGAGTTGTGATGATTGCTACTTTGAAATACAGTTTGAGATCTAGAAATGTCATTCCTTCTTCATTTTTACTACCCCCTCCAATTATTTCCCTTGAGTGTCTAGAAATTTTATTCCCCTAAATGGATTTTGTCTAGCTTTCTAAAGTACCCTCTTGGTAGTGTGATTGGTATAGCAGTAAATCTGTAAATTAAGTTAGGTAGCATCATCATTTTATGATATTGGCATTGTAACTGCTCTAATTCTTATGAAATTCCGAGTTCTTTTGAGCTGAAATCTCGTTCCCTGTAATTTCTATCCATTATTGGTAGTTTAACTCTTTACAGCTCAGAAGAATAAATCTAATTCTTCTGCCACATGACAGGAAATCAAACATTATCCCTTGTAGCATCAAGCACCCTGACACATCTAGGATGGCCTGATGGCACAGGTTCTCAGATCTGCTTTTATAAAAGGAAAGCAACTTTGGAGGGGTCAACAATCACTTTAATCAAGCACATATACCAACAGAGGAAATATAAACAGAGAAATAAAGATCAACAGATAGGAATTCTAACTGTTTGAACATATGTAATACACACATCACAAATCAACAGACAGATCCAACTGTCTGACCATTACATACATACATAGTTACCAGAGAGAGAAGTACCAACATGTGGGTTTTCAAAGTGCATGGGTAGTCCTTGGTAGCTGCCCAGAGTCTCATCTGGCCAAACAAACACTTCCAAAGAGTAAGCCCCAAAACAAAACCTCATCTCAGAGTATATATACACTT
>JAQQSK010006740.1:0-14290 GCA_028658325.1 Potorous gilbertii
CAAATGGGGAGAAAATTTTGGAACCCAAAATCTTGTGAAAATGGATGTAAAAAGTTAAATAAAAATAAAAAAATTTAAAAAAATTTAAAAAAATAAAAAACAAAATGGCACCTAAAAGAAAATTTCCTTGCCACAAGAGTCAACTATAAGAGTACCTAAAGAAATGAAAACAAGATACAAAATGGAATAGCTAGGGAAGAAAGAATGTCAAGGAGAATTACTTTATGAGAAGAGATGATGAGTGGTAGACCTTACTTGAGAATTGAACAGGGCTTGAAAAAAATGGAAGAAAGTGTAAGGCATATATTATCAAAAATCTAGAAAATAGATCAAGCAGAGATTATCTAAAATACAGTAAATTATTTAAAAATTCAATTTTTAAAAATTTAATGAATGCAACATTTTGATAAATCATAAATAAAAATAACCCAAAGTGAAAACATAGAAAGATCCTACTAGTGACCTCCTGAAAGAAAATCCAAAATAAAAATGCTGAGAAACACATCCTAAAATCCAGAACTTCCAGGTCAAATAAAAAGAATGCTTCAAGCAACCAAAAACTGCCAAGTATCAAAATTCAAGCACCAAAGAACCACAGTCAGTATCATACGTATCTTACAAATTTTGTTGTCATGTCCAATCCTTTGTGACCCCATTTGGGATTTTCTTGCCAAAGATACTGGAGGGGTTTTGCCATTTCCTTCTCCAGTTCACTTTACAGATGAGGAACTGAGGTAAATAAGAGTTAAATGACTTGCCCAAGATCATCACACAGCCAGTAAGTGTCTGAGGACAGATTTGAATTCTGAAAGAATAGTCTTCCCAACTCCAGGCCTGACACTATCCACTTGCCAACCAGCTGCCTACTTGACTTTAAAGATGAGTAGAGCTTGAAATATAACATTTTTTAAAAAGGAGAAGATAAAGACTTATAACCAGCAATAATATCTCCAACAAAGGTAAGGAAAATGGCTTTAAATGTTCTTCATAACCTGGTCTCTTCCTATCTTTCCAGCTGTCTTACACTTTACTTCCCTCTACATGCTCTAAATAATACAGTGACACTGTCCTAGCTATTGCTCACACAAGACACTCCACCTCTCAACTATGTATTTTCACTGACTGTGTCCTTCATGCCTAGAATTCTCTCCCTCCTCACTTTTGTCTCAGCCAAATTCTTCTACAAAAAGCCTTTCCTAGCACCCCTTAATACTAGTGTGCCTTCCCTTTGAGATAACCTCCAAAGTATCTTGTATTATCTTTGTCTCTTCCTATTAAGATCATGAGCTACGTGAGGGCAGGGACTGTATTTTCTCTGTATCCCCAGTGCCTAGTGTGATACCTGGCCCACAGAATTTTTAAAATGTTTATTGCTTGTTAAGAAAAAAAGGAAAGCTACACATATTTGGTCAACTAAAAGAAACCATGTGAAGATGTGATGATTACAGGGCAAAGAAACAAGTGTTCTTTTAGAACTCTAATGTCTCAAAGATCATAAACAATGTTAAGCAAAAGACAGGCAAAAGAAGAAAATGAGAGGAATAAAGGATGATATTGGGGAAAGGAGGAAGAGATAGAACACACTATCTTGAATAATGGAATGCATGAGAGGAGGGGTACATGAACATGGAAGAAGGAATAGAGGGAAAGAGAATTCCAGGACGTTTCCTTTTATCTGAAACTGACAAAGATAGAATATACTCACATGCAACTTACATAAACGCACACAAAGAACATGGTATAAGACTATATTAATTCTAAAAAGGAGGCAGGTGGTGATAAGGAAGGTGGAGAAACAGATTTAAGATGAATGGCAGGATAAGTGAAGGCAATGTAAAACAGACACCAAAGTTTGAGAAAGATAAGGGAAGGAGAAATTAAAAATAAAGAATAACAATTGTGACAGAGGGCAAGGTAGAATAAAAAGATGAGATGCAATGAGATGGAAACACAGTATGGAATTTCAATTAGTGTTTACAAATTCTTAATATTCTAAATGCCATAAGCCACATAAACTTCTCTCATAGTAGAAACAAAAAGAACATTAATGTTACCATTCATTTAAAAAAATCCACTTTATAAATTGAATTCTGGAAGTAAATGAGAAAATGTCAGGTGTGTACGCAGGAAGGAACACTCAGGAAACAATGCTAAATAAACAATCTGGTGGTTTCCAATCTCAATCTAAAAAAATAGATAATGTACTTTCTTCTTTCAGTGTTATGCAGTACATGACATATAGATCTGCAGTACAGATACATTAAATTGGTTTATCAGTAAAATATCTACTGTGTCTACTACTGTATCAAAAGAAACACAGAACAATGTAGCTATCAGTCCTTGCTTTTAGATCAAAATGGCTGATCACACAAAAAAGTGAAAGCAGTTGCTAGGTTTATAGATAAATAATAATAGATTTGTCAAGATACCAAAAAAGGAAACTAAATTAAGTGCAGCATATCTAAATCTTATGGCTCTAGGTCTTTGGGTATAATACTATATTCACTTAATTTTATTATTTTTCACATTGGCCTTTCTCCTAAATTCTGTAAGTTTATGGAGATTTAAAATATATAGAAAATACAATGTTTTCTATTCAAAAAGATACTTTCAACTGAACAGTAAGTCTGAAAGAATCAATAAAGCTTGAATTCTGGAAACAGAACAGGAAGAGAAACAGATGAGTGCTTTACATAGCTACCATATCAGGTTACAAAGTGGTTCATGTTACAACTACAACATGCAACTCATTGGTTACAGATTTTAAGCCTTCATTTTTTAAAGGCTTTCTGATAATGAGGCCTTTTTAAACAATAAAATGAAAAGGTAATTGTCATAGTTCATACCTAAGATAATCCTGTTTTGAGTACTTGTATAAGTTAAAGACTACACTGAACAAAGTTACAAAGAAAATCTTACAGTTTAATGAAAACTGCATTAATGTACCTTACACATGTGCTTCATTAGAAATTCAATGACTCAAAATCTCATTTTGTGACAGATTCTAAGGATAGCTAAGTGAAATTTCTGTACTCCTTATATCTCCTTTGACCTTTGCTATAAAATTAAAGATGTGTTGGGAGAGTGGAATCTGAGAGCAGCACAAAAATGGTATTAAAATTACATTGAAGATAAAGTAAACCTTTGAAAAATCACACATTTTTAATGAGAAAAAGCATCACCAATTTTTTTTGTCTTTTAAAATGGTAACAACTGAATTAAATGGAGAAATACAAGAATTATTAAAATAAGCTTTACTTATGTATTATTATTACTTATATACAATAAAAAACATGATTAACAATTTATATGACCAGAAAAGAGGCAATTCATGTAGCTAGAGTGAGGGGTAACAGAAGGACCATACAGTTCAAGCAGTAATGTAACTATCAAATAAAAGTAACACTACTAACAGAAAGCAGCTAGGAAATTTACGTCTGGCATGACAGATTAAATAAACTGAACTAATGCCATCATTACAAAGACAGTTGGCTTCTACCAAGCCCCTCTGAAATATTCCATAGAATAAGAATCTACAACTTTTTCCTGACTTTTTGGAATGTCTCCTATAAGTTGTTGGCTTTTAAAAAATAAATAGATTGATGAGCAAAAGCAGAAGAAAGACAAAGACACAAGTAATAATTCCAGACATAAATGAGTAAGATTAATCTTCAGGTCAATCAAACCAAATCTGAGAAATTTTGTGATGATGAAGATGAGGAGAATGATGAGAGTTAACGTTTACATAGCTCCTACTACACGCTAGGCAGTGCTAAGCACTTTATACCTGTAATCTCATTTGACTGATCACAACCCTAGAAAGGAGGTACTATTATTACCCCCATTTTATAAGTAAAGAAACTGAGGTATACAGTGGTTAAGTTAAGTGACTTGTCCAAATTCACAGTTAATAAATGTCTAAAGCTTGATTTTTAATTCTGACCTTCTTGAGTCTAAATCCAGTACTCTAACAACTGGATCAAAAGATTCCATTATTTTTGAATCCACAAATGATGAATTTTTCTTCCGGTTTCTATAAATTCTTAAAATGGTAATAAGACAAAAAAAAAATTAAAGACATAGCGATAGACCAAGAAGACAAAAATGATCCCTGTTTGCTGATAGGATGGTATAGAGAATTGGTCAAGAAACAGAGACACTTAATAGCTTTAGGAAAATAGAAGGATATAAATGTCAACAGCATTTCTAGATAGCAATAACAAAATTCAGTCAGAAACAAGAGAAAGGGAAATTCCATTCCAAATAATGACAAAATGAAGAAAATATCTGGGAATCAATCTATGGTAGATTGGGGCTATTCCAATCAAACCACTAAGGGGACACTTTATAGAGCTAGGTGAAATAATACAATTCATTTACAAGAATAAAAGATCTAAAATCTCCAGGGATATATGAAAGGGGGGAGAGGATGCAAAAAAGAGGGAAGAGTATTTCCAGACTCACCTACTATAAAATAATCATAAAAAATATTTGGTACTTATAACAAAATTGCTATAAGAAATGAAAAGTAGTTTTAGAAAACTTAGGCTTACACCATCATCTTATAGTATATAGCATAGAAAGGTCAGAATGCAATATTAAGGGTCATATCATTAAAAAAAAAAGGCTTATATCAGGTACCTTTCATAACTACGGTTAGGGAACAAATGATTAAACAAAAAGCAGAGATGATTTAAAAAGATAATTCTGATTACATAAACATTGAAATGTTTTTATACAAAGTTAATGTAATTAGGAAGCTGAGTGTCAGTCTTTCCTGATTCATGCCAGGAGCCTCCCAGCATGTACAGAGACAAGCCTAAGAGGTATAGCCTGGAGATCTCTGAGTCCAGAGTCAGCAGCAGATTACAAAGTTCCCAAAGAAAATCATAGGATGGATCCTGAAAGCCCTAGGAAGCAGCAACTGGTCCTGGTAGTTCTAAAACCAGTCAAACGACAAGGGTTCAAACTTTAGCTCTGCTCCTGACCTACAGTATGAATTCAACAAGCTCCTTTACCTTTCTGGGTCTCAAGTTTTTCTCATCTGTAAAATGACCAGGTTAGATTATATGACCTTGGTCCCTTCTCCTAAATCTGTGGTCCTACAGTGTTTAAGGTTCCTCCCAGCACTAAATCCTAGTTTGTGAGGAAGTAGAGGTCCAAAGGTGAAGTGACTTGCTGAAAGTCACAAAGCCAGGAAGCGATACTACAGCTGGCACTAGAACCCAGGTTTTCTACTTCCCAGCCCATCATCCCTCTACTCTCTTATTCTCCCCATACAAAAATGTTACTGAAGCAGTCTGAACAATCATAAAGCTTTAAAGTTCAAAGGGACCTCAGAGATCATCTGTATAACCTAATTCTAGAGATAGGGATGTTGAGGCCCAGAGAAGTGAATTGTCTAGGTGATGCAGGAAGTACACATATTAGACAGGTTTTGAACTTAGCACCACTAATTGCAATTTAATTCTTCTGTGATTCTTTCTATCCATTTCTTATATCTTTTATCCATCTCACTACACTAATGCTGAGTGCATAACAGATCATACGTGGTTCACCTGAGAAAAAACATCTCTGTTTACTCTCTGGTAGGTAAATTTAAAAGTTATATCGAAGTGCCAAGACTTTTAAGTCTCAAACAAGTGACTGACATGGAATCTGTCACAATTTTATGTATTATACATACAAGTTGAGTTCTCTGCCAAACCACCATTGAATACTTGCTACAGAACAGGGCCTTTGTCACAGTCCTTGATTCTCAGATTGGTTTCCATTCCTTCCACTCAACTGCTAGAGACAGTGTGTCCCATCCCCTCCCCGCCATGACAGTGTGATCAGGAAAGATCTGCTTCTGACATGTACTAACTGTGTGATAATGGGAAAAAATCACTTAAACATGGGGATCTCCTTTTCCTCATCTGTAAAATGGGATACCTGCAGTTTCTATCTAAGAATGTAGTTGCAAGACTCTAATACATTCATATGCAAACCACTCTGCAAACTTTCAAGTGCTAAATAAATGAGCTGTCATTACAAATACTAGTACTATAATGACGATAATGACATTACTAAACACTATACTGCCCTACTCCAACACAACTCCTCATGACATGGATTTATCAATAGCTATGTCAGCAAAGTGTAAGTTCTGGCAGATTCTACCTTGCTAAAAAGGCTTTCAGTATAATCTTCATAAAAGACTGAAAAATGTGGATATGTTAAAAACAAAAGATGGCAGTAAACACTTTTTAAAATGAAACAGTAGAAGCACACAAATACTTATATGCACTAATACAAAGTGAAGCAAGTAGAAGTATGATGATGATGACGAGAGCTAACATTCACAGAGCACTTACTCTGTGCAGATTCTGCGCTAAGTGCTCCCCAATGATCTCACTGCACACTCAAAACAATCCCAGGTGGCAGGTGCTATTCTTATCTCCATTTTACAGATCAGGGCATGGTGGTCACACAGCGTCCAAGGCCAAATCTGAACCTGGGTTTTCCTGACTCAAAGCCTGGCATTCAAGTCACTGTACCACCTAGTTGTCCAATATGCAAAACAATGTAAATGGAAACCACAAAAATTAAAAAGAAATGCTTTGAATTATAAACTTGACCTTAAAGACCCACATCCCTCCTACCTCGTTTGAAGAATTTGTGGATTACGTGCATGAATACTACATATAATGACACACTTGGTAGATAATCTTGGTTAGTTTTGCTCAACTATTTTTTTCTTTTCTTTGTTACAAGATAAGATTTCTGTCTTTTAAAAAATCCTTTGTTATAAAAGTCTCAGGTTGTGACTTCTATTGGGAAATGTAGATGTAAAAACAAATATATCAATAAAATTGCTTTAAGAAATGAAATAAATGTTAACCTTGAATGAAATAGGAACATATGCCTACTTAAGAGGAAAAGCACAGAATTTGGAGTCAGAGGACCCAGGTTCAATTCCTGTCTCTTCCATTTACTATCTGTGTGACCTTACAAATTACTTAATCCTCTCTGGACCTGTTTTCCTCATCTGTAAAATGAAGAGGCTAAACTATCTGGTGTCTAAGGGTCCTTCCTAGCTCCAAATCCTGATCTATTTAAACAAATTAACATAAAAACAAAAAATGAATAAAAGACTAGACATAGACACTATCATTTGCTAAGGAAGTTTAACCAAAGTAAATCAAATACCACAATGAGAGCAGAATCTAGGAACTACTTTGGTCAGCAAATACTTCATCTACTTTCTAACCAGAGATATGAGAGCCAAAGACAACACTAGTTCAGAATACAAATTCATATGTAAAATCTTACAAGGAGATGGGTATCTCCTCATTAAAGAAAAGTAGTGGAGAAAAAAATATTTTTTTAAAAGCTTGGCAAACTTCCAACTAAACTAAATCACTAAGGATAAAACAAACAAGATGGTAGACAAAGGAGATGAAAAATGGAAAAAAACCTAGGAAGAGCTCCAGAACGAAATCTTTTCTCCATCAAGGAAAAAGACATCACATTTGGACTCTAACATTCCAGTTCCTACTTGCTACGTTCGTCCTTCATTGCCGAAGACAATTGAAGAAATGATGACAGGACTTGCACTTGACTTTGTTTTGAATGAGGAAGGGCTGTGAAAGGTCACCAGCCTCACTGCTCCTCCAGAGCCATCCCAGTTCCTACTATATTTCATGAGGAAGTGGAAATGGCACTTAAACACATTAAATAAATGTATGTACACACACACACACACACACACACACACACACACACACACACACACATGTATATACAAGAAAGAATAGGTGGCCTAGAGCAAGTATATATAAAGAAAGTCGGTGCTGGAGGCAATATAATTTTGAGGCCTTCAAGGAACAAATCTCAAGACACTTGAAAGAAGAGGCACAACATTTGGGAAAAGATCTCGTACTTTATTATTATTACTAATAAAAAAAATTATGAAAATATCAGTAAGAAATGATCCACATTCAACTTTTGCAATCTCTAAATAATCTTCATGATACAGCAGGGAAATCCTTGAAAAAAGTTTGAGAAGAATACAGGCAACCTTTTCACAAACTACCTTCTATAAAAGATTGTAAGTTTTCAATCATACAACTAACTGTCCGAAAGTTATAGAGAATACAAGATCTCATTATGCTTTTACGCTGTCTCTCCCCTAACAAAGTATCTTTCACATGCATCAGAAATACCAAAATTCTTTTAAAGATTATTTTGTTCAATAATGCTGTGGTTGTAATATGAAGCACAGGCAAACAAAATTAATGTTTTTAATTGTCATAAAAGACCAAGGGTTTTTAAATGCCATGAAAGAAATTCAAATGGAAGTGTGATTTCCTACTGATGAGGTCTTTCCATTGCACCAATTAATAATGCAACTAAAGTAATTCCATTAGACCCTGGAACATTATCTATCAAATGAGATGTATAATAATTCAAGAAGACTCCAATCTAACTATTCAGACATGAAAAACTAAGTACATAAGAATGCCTACTATCTAGATTATAAGCAGGTGGAAAGAAAATCAATCAAGCTTAATCAAAAACATGTATCTTCAATAGACACTGTGAATGGACAATAAACTAGGCCCAAAACCAGACAGGAAAAAGCAAGTAAACTGGATTGCTTCTTGGAATTGTAGTGCTTTTAATTACTCTAAGCTACTCCCTGGAAAAAAAAAACAAAAAACACTCCTTTGTAATACCACAGTTTCCAAAGAATTAAAGCTGTGGGTCATCCAAAAGCAGAGGTGTAGTTTAGATGAATAGACTAACATATATCACCAAGAAAAAACTGTTCAGGAGAGGTGGCACAAAGGATTTCTTTAGACCAGGGGGTTCTCAATCTTTGTGGTGTCATAGACTACTTTGTTCATCTGATGAGGGCTATAGACTCCCCAGAATGTTTCTAGATGTACAAAATACACATAATTAAAAATAAAAGCAATTAAAATGTAGTTCCAAGGCATTTAAAAAAACTGTGTTCTACCAAAATAAGTCAAAATGGGTACACAATTTAGATATAAAGGCTGATAATATAAGCAAACGGAGAGCAAGAAATTGTTTACCTGTCAGATTTATGGAGAACAAAAGAATTTATGACCAGAGATAGATTATGAAATGCAAAATGAATAATTTTGAATACATTAAATTGAAAAGTTTTTGCACAGAGCCAATGTAACCAAGATTAGGAGGGAAGTAGAAAACTGGGAAAGAATTTTTATGATCAGTGTCTCTGATAAAGGCCTCCTTTTTAAAATATATAGAGAATTGGGTCAAATTTATAAGAATACAAGTCATTCCTCAATTGATAAATGGTCAAAGGGTATGAACAGGCAGTTTTCAGAGGAAGAAATTAAAGCTATCTTTAGTTATATGAAAAAATGCTCTAAATCACTACTTATTAGAGAAATGTGAATCAAAACAACTCTGAGGTACCACATCACATCTATCAGGTTGGCTAACATGACAAAACAGGAAAATGATAAATGCTGGAAAAGACGTGGGAAAATTGGAACACTAATGCCTTGTTGGTGGAGTTGTAAACTGATTCAATCATTTTGGAAAGCAATTTGGAACTATGCCATGTGTATACACTTTGATCCAGGAATATCACTTCTAGGTCTGTATCCCAAAGAGATCATACAAATGGGAAAAGGACCAACATGTACAAAAGTATTTATAGCAGCTCTTTCTTGTGTTGGCAAAAATTTGGAAATTGAGGAAATGCCCATCAGCTAGGTAATGGTTGAACAAGTTGCAGTACATGAATGTAATGAAATACTATTACACTATAAGAAAAGATGAGCAGGCCAACTTCAGAAAAATCTAGACTTATATGAACTACTGCTGAGTGAAGTGAGCAGAACCAGAAGAACATTGTACACAGTTACAACCACATTATGCGCTAACTTTTGCAGATTCATCTCTTCTCAGCAACCAAAACATTCCTGATAAAAAATGCTATCCATATCCATAGAAGGAATACGAAGTCTGAATGCAGATTGAAGCATACTATTTGCTCTTCCTCTTTTTTTTTTGTTTTGTTTCTTCTTTCCTGCGGTTCATCCCATTGGTTCTAATTCTTTACAACATGACTAATGTGAAAATGTTTAATATGAATGTATATATAAAGCCTATATCAGACTGCACATTGTCTTGAAGGAGGGGGAAAGGGAAGGAGGTGGAGAAAATTTAAAACGCAAAAAGCTTGTGGAAGTGAATGTTGAAAACTAAAAATAAATAAATAACCTTTAAAAATACTATGCTCACTGAACCAAGGTTAAGAAGTCTTGCTTTGGAAAGACACAACAGGAAACTGGGGTTAGTTGAAGATGAACGAACAGCCCACATTCAAGTAAAGAAACCCATGCAATAACAAGAGATCCAGTGGAAGGCCCCTAGTGCTTTGGGTAGACCTGTGAAAAATTTACAGGAAGCCATGGAAAAGCATCACATAGGATTAAAAAGTATAGATAAGTTACCACTGGAAAAGGTAACCACATAAATGATATGAAACTATTGAAAGTACCCGATTTTAGTACTTTATATGCAAAGTACTTTTTAAATATGGTTACCATCGAAGTCTTAGTGCAGATGTAAGCTACTAAAGTTTTTATATTAATATTATAATCTTAAAATCGACAGTGTGTTCCAAAAGTCTTAGTGCAGTCTTAAGTGACTACAGTTTTAATTAAACTTCATCTTATTTATTAATGAGTAATGCTTAGCTTTAAAGTACATGAAAGTACACTAGGACTTCTGGGACACTATAAAAAACTGAAGAGTCTATATAGTAGCTTTCTTACATTAACCTTTTAAATGCAACATCAAGAAAGACCAATGTCTTAGTAACCTTTAAACAATAAATTGCTTACCCATCTGCCTCCTCTCATATGCCACAAAATGTACTTCTAAGCTACCTCCCAACCTTCTGCTTCTTCCCTAACCTTTAAACAATAAATTGCTTACCCATCTGCCTCCTCTCATATGCCACAAGATGTACTTCTAAGCTACCTCCCAACCTTCTGCTTCTTTCCTTTTACAACTACCCCCCACCCAACCCCTCTCCTTTCTATCTAATTCATCCCTAATTATTCTTTCCTCCTGTCCACTACTTGGTTAAGCTCCTTCTGGTTCACGACATGTGATTTACTCTGTCTCACTGTAGGCAAACTTCCTTTTTTTCCTCAAACTTTTCTTCACCTACTCTTTTTTTTTTAAAAAAATAAATTAATATTGCATTTCTCCCAATTACATGTAAAATAATTTTTAACATTTGCTTTTTAAAAGTTGGGTACCAAATTCTCTCCTTCTCCCCTTCACTGAGGGGGCAGGCAAGCAATTTGATATAGATTATACATGTGCAGTTACACAAAACATATTTCCATGTTAGTCATGCTGTGAAAGAAAACATAGAAACTCAGATACAAAAGAAAAAAACACAACAAGAAAAATAAAGAAAATAAAGAAAAAGTATGCTTCAATCTGCATTCAGACTCTAATTCCTTCTTTGGAGAGGGGAGAGCATTTTTCATCATAAATTCTTCAGAATTGTCTTAGATCACTGTATTGCTGGAAATAGCCAAATCACTCATAGTTGATCATCATACAATACTGCTGTTACTGTATACAATGTTCTCCTGGCTCGGCTCATTTCACTTTGCATCAGTTAATATAAATCTTTAAAGGTTTTTCTGTTATTCCTATCTTATCTGGAACTTGGTTTGCCTCACAGGATCAGTAAAGCATACACCTCTTCATACTTCTTCTCAATGGTGAATGAACACAGATTTTTTTTTTCTTTCCTTTGTTTCCCTAATGCTTCTAATAGTGTCTGACATATAATAAGGCAATTAATCAATTCTTGCTGTCTTAACTTGAATAGGAAAGGAACAGGAATTATTCTATTCTTGGTCCAGTGTTATTCCCACACAATTATTCCAGTACTATTACTGGACTTCATATCATCCATTTATACCACAGTATTCACACTCTCACATCCACCTCTATCATCTTAAGAAATAACTTCATTCATTCATTCATTCATTCAACAAGCAATGTGCTAAGCACTGGGAATAGAAAGGAAAACTCACAAATGCCCCCAAGGAGTTTACACTTTACTGGAGAGAAACCATGTATATACAAATAAGTCAACACAAAATATAAACAAATATAAAAAAGTCTTAGGGAGATCACTAGCAACTAGAAAAATAGGGAAGTCTCACACGCAAAATATTACTGGATTCTGCCTTGAAAGAAGCTGGAATTCTAATAGATGAAACGAAATGTCAGGCAAAGGGAACTGACAAAGCTGTAATATAGAGTGTATGAAAAAAGATTAATGTGAATCTGTCTGAAAAGATAAGTAGAAATCACATTGTGAAGGGCTTTCTATACCAAATAGAAAAGTTTATATTTAATCCTAAGAAGCAAAGGGAAAATAATGAAGCTTCCCATAGGGGAATAATGGCTTGTTCAAATCTATTCATCTACCCTACAGGCTTATACCATGAACCAAGAAACCTTAGCACTTCCACCATTTTTAATAATTTTAACATCTAAATTATATTTTTCCTCTCCATTTAAGTCACCTATCATCAACCTTGGTAACTTTATTACTCTATCTGACATGACCCTTGATTCCGAAGAGTCCACCTTTACCCTACTTCAGGAACCTATTAACAGAACTATATATATTTAATTTGAGAACCTTTTCGTCATTCAAAACTGTCTACCTTCAAGATCTCAATTGCTAGACTCTCCCCCCAATCACAATTTATTATCATTTCTCCAACTCCTATACATCACAACTAAACCTGATCTTTACCCTCATCATGACCTACAAGCATTCATCCTCTTCCTTCACCCAATCCAATTCTATCATCATTTGATTCTTTACCCAGTTTAAAGAAATGGTCAGTCACTTTTAATACTTTTTCATTAACATCATATACTCTCTTGTCCCCTCATCTTTCACTATGGTAAGGTCCAATCCTGCCTCATGTCAACTCTTGTTTTCCATTCACAAGATTCTGGAAAGATCTTAGAGGTCATCTAGTCTTGTCTATGAGTCTGAGAATAACTGTGGCTCTACTATAAATCCATGCTATCTATATCGAACTCTAGCAGGGTCTTCAATATAAGTTAACAAGCAATTAAGTCAAGTTAGTGCTTACTACATGCCAGTTAACATACAATGCAAGACAAATCATCCCCTGCCTTCAAGGAGCTCAGAAGACATGTAAGTAACCAGGCACCAACAAGATATATCACATAGTGGGAAAGAACCAAGATGGAGGAGTGAGAAGAACCAAGATGGAGCAGTAGAAAGATACACATATGCTAGCTCCTAACCCACAACCCATAAAATACCTGTAAAGGAGAACTCCCAACAAATTCTGGAGCAGCGGAAGCCACACAACCACGGAGTGGAGGAGATTTCTGTTCCAGAGAGCCCTGAAAAACCAACACCAAAGGTCTGTCGCGCACCAGACCCGGAGCAGAGCACAGCCCTGCCTTGGTCAGGGCACCAAGGGAACCAGATCCAAGCAGGCTTCAGGGACAGAATCTCCAGTGGCCATACAGGTACCTCCACTTGCAGCCACCAAAGGTCAGTGAGTCTTTTCGGCTGCCTGAGAGGGGAACAGGGTGTCTCCATAACTCAGGCCCACTCAGAAGGCAGCAGCAGACAGGGGCTTCCAAAGCAGGCAGGAGCTCAGATCCACTGTTGGAGGTCTCCACATAAACCCCCTGAGGAAACTGAGCTCTGTGAGGTGGCCCTGCCCCCACCTGAGCACTTGAACTTAATCTCACACTGAATAGCAGCCCTGCCCTCGCTGAAAGCCCTGAGGCTGGGAAGCAGCATTTGAATCTCAGAACCCAAACACTAGCTGGGTGGAACAGGAGGTGAGGCAGGTGTGGTAAGGAAACTCAGAAGTCAAGCAATTGGCTGAGAAAATGCCCAGAAAAGTGAAAAAAAATAATACTTTCTTGGTGAACAGATATCTCTTCCCATCCTTTCAGAAGAGGAAGAACAATGCTTGCTTACCATCAGGAAATACAGAGAAGTCTAGGCTTCTCTATCCCAAACATTCAAAATAAATATTAAATGGGCTCAGGCCATGGAAGAACTCAAAAAGGATTTTGAAAATCAAGTTAGACAGGTGGAGGAAAAACTGGGAAGAGAAATGAGAGAGATGGAAGAAAAGCAGGTCAACACCTTGCTAAAGGAGATCTAAAAAAATGCTGAAGAAAATAACACCTTGAAAAATAG
>JAQQSK010006741.1:0-14290 GCA_028658325.1 Potorous gilbertii
CAGGACAAAAGAGAAGATGGGGACAAGAGAAAGGAGGGATGATAGAAGAGAGGGCAGATTGGTGATAGGGGAAATTAGAATGATCAGTGTATTGGGGTGGGAAGAGGGGACAAATGGGGAGTAAGTTTGGAACCCAAAATTTTGTGTAAATGAATATAAAAAGTTAAGTAAATAAATATATATTGAAAAAATATAAAAAAAGGAAAATAAACCTCTTGTCTTAAAGTTCACCTTAGAATTATGAAAAGATATGTCATTTCTATAATTGTCCATATATCTGTATTATGCATATATATATAATTTGTAAAATATAAGTAATATATTCAATAGTATTATATTTCTATTACTTCAATTGTATAGACTAATAATTTTTATTATTTCTATTTGAAAGATTTCTAGGCAATTTAACCTGGTAAAGAAGATAGGAGAGGCTCTGTTTAATCTACTGAAAGGTCAATATATTATCCCAGTCAAATACTTAGAAGCACCCATTTACTTCAACTGATAAACAAATTGTATAGTATTCTTATGTAAGTATTAAATAATTTACCAAGGGACTTCTATAGAACAACACTTTGTTAGCAATCCCACTTAATGCACTTTTTGAAAAGGAGTAAAACTGCATAGATTATATTTAATATTCTCTAATTCATAGCCAACCCTTCTAATTCCAATAGATGTTGCTTCCCACTTGAGGTAGATTGATAAAGTTTTACAATATCCACTTGCTTTACTATATACTTCCTCATTGAAAATACACTAATAAATTTAAGATAATTTCCTCAGATTCTAAAATAATGACATTCAAATAATGAGTTGTCTTCTAATTCATGGTCTAAAAATTAAATATAATAACCAGTTGTCCAAGAGAATAGCTACTAGAACAAAACTGTGGAGAATATGCTATATTAGAAAGTGTAACCAATTGTAGGGTCAGATTATCAAATGCTTCCTCTGACTCTTACTATCTGAAAGGTCTTGGAGAAGTCACTTAAATTTTCTGGGCCTCAGTTTCTTCATATGAAAAAATAAGGGTGTTGGATTAGATTGCCTGTAAGGTCCTTTCTTGCTACAGATTTAGGATCCTGTGACGTTTTCCTTTAGTCAAGGACATTAGGGATAGAAAGTTACAGACATTGTTAGAAGCCATCACTTTGTTAATTGGAGGATTCAAATCTAGGATGTCTGTGGGGAAATTTATATCTAGCAATGATTACGATATAAAAACAAAATAAATCGATGAAACATTTTAAATTAGATGTGTTTGTTATTTTTATTACAAGTTACTGAGAAACAGAATAAAGAAAAATTTATAGTGATTTTCACTCCCTCCCATCTCCTCTATATAGATAATTTGAACATTCAGGCCATCTTTTTATGATATTTTATGTTGGACAGTCAACTTTGCAGGGAGCAATTTGATGGAAAAGAAGACTATTGGTCCACTTACACTGAATTTGGTGAGATTTTTGGTCCTACTAATGAGCCAGTTAAAACTTGAACTAAACCAGATGTCTAATATTCTTTAGTTGTTGCCAGGATAAAATCACTGAAGTATGCAGTCAGAAAAGCTTTATATGAATATGTACATGTGTGTATGTGTTATTTACAGATTTCTCAAAAACACTAGAGACAGATAACTAAAAAGCTCTATATTCTGATCTCTAGGAAAATCATGAAGTGGAATCTCAACTGTTAGGCATGTTTTGTTTTCAAATGTTGAGGTTGTTCTTTTTTCACCCTAAACGTATTCATGTAAAGACTTGTTTATCACTGGCAGATGGCTCCTTACACTTTGTTAACAGTGTGTACAGAAGCAATGGTGGAATTTTTCCTCTTCATTCCTTGATTTTGGGTGGAGTGACAAAATCAAGGAATAGAAATTAAGTATTCTAAAGCTGATTCTGCAGACAGGTAAAAAAATGCAAGGAACCATCGGCCAGTGAAAAGCAGGTTGTTACATGAATATGTTTTGTGTCTGTGTGTGGCTTTTTGTGTGTGTTTGTGTTTTCTTTTTAGGGGAAGTTAATATAATAAAAGCAAACTGAAAGATATGAAGAGGCTTAAACCAGTTTCTGCAGGCCATCCTATTTAGTTAAAGAAATACAATTAATAAGTCCAGTTTTCCAAATTTTCCGAGATGTATTTAGTCAACTGGGAATTAATTTTTTTTGTAAATGACAACTTACAAGTTAACATTCATACCATTAGATATGGGTGACTTGTTTTACCAAAACTATATTTAATAAATTTTATATTACTGTTTTAGTCAATGTTTTGTTCTCCAATCATAGTAATATAATATCCTGTCCTCAAAATGGTGATGGCACGGTGATATATTAGAAAGAGCACTGTATTAAAAGTTGAATAGATTTGAAAGTTTGTTGTATCACTCACTGGCTGCATGACCTGGGCAAGTTACCTACATTCACTATATCTCAGTTTTCTAAGCCGTGGAATAAGTCAACAAGCTCTTACTAAGAATCTGCAGTGCATCAGTCACCGTGTGTTGAGACTGATGTGATAGTATATATTACCTCTAAGGTCTCTTTATATTCTGACATTCTTATATTCTGTGGATTTTTTAAAACCAGGATCAACACTCAAAACCAAATAAATATATATGCAAACAGTAAGGGAAAAAATCAGGTTTCATTTCCTACCATTCAAAAACAGTGTGCAAATAAATGACTATTTCTTACAAAAAGAACATTCATTACTAAAAATGTCTCTTGACTTTTTTCCTGCTTATGAACAAACAAATGAAGAAAAGCATATACAGCTCATTTCCTTCCATTACCTGTGTCTCAATAGTTTTCTTTAACAGTGCTTAGCCAAAATTGTTCAATTGAAATTGTTATTTTCTTTTCTGGTAGCAAATTAATTTATGTGTGTTCAGGATAGAGGTGTACAATCAGTTGAAGATACATGGTAGTTTTTCTCCTAACCAGATAGGAGCTAATATTAATAAACAATGAAAAACAAAGTTCTCTGAGGATACTTTGAAAATCTTTCACTATTTAAATACCAAGATCCTCAATTAAAATGTCATCTTTCTTCCTTTCCCTTTCTTTCCTTCCCTTTCCCTTCCCTTCTCTTCCTTTTCCATTCCCTTCCATATCTCATAAAAGAGATTTCCCTTGAAATTGTTTTCAGTATAATATTTATTCAAATGATGATGATCCCAGTGAATAAATCAAGAAACAAAAAAAGGAAATTTTGACCACAGTCTTGTGCCAATTACAATTTATCAAAGAAAAGCAATTTTCTGATTATGGGTGTAATTCATTCATAATCTCAGAGATGATTTAGAAGAGATCATTCTAATACCAAAGAAATTGTATGCAATGTTTTACATGCCTTTAGCTTTTAGGCCAAAAGCTTTAGTGTTAGAAGATACCCCAGAGAAACATCATCTATGACTGTATGTTCATCTTGTCCATGTACTCTGTGAATCAACAATCATATCTTCTTTTGTTCTTCACATGTGATATCACATCTCTAAACTCTGGACTTTTTCACCCATTTTGCCCGCCATATTTATTTCTACCATTTCAATCTCCATTTACCTTCAAGATTCATTTCAGACTATATCTTCTGCAATGTCTTTCCACATCCACTCCACTGGTGATGCCTTTCTTCTTAGATTACCTTCACTTTTAATTGTATGTACACAGATAAATTTTTTTTTTACATCTTTCCTCTTCCATTAGAATGTAAGCACCTTGAAGGGAGAGACTATGTTTTTTCCTTTGTATCTTCAGTGTTTATCCCAGTCCCTGGACATAGTGAATGTTTTGTGAAATCTGATTAAGTGCCAATGATATGGTTGTAAAGTTATTAAACCTGTTTTACAGATGTGGAAATGAGGCTGACAAATGTTAAGTGTCTTGTTCATGCTACCAGTAAGCAGCTACTCTGAGACTCAAATAGGAATCTATTTCATTCAACATGATTATGACTAGAAGAAACCTTAGAAATTTAGTTTAATGTCATGATGAGAAAAATGAAGACCAGAAAGGTGAGGTGTCCAGGGACATCCAAGGAACAATTGTAGCTTTTAAAGGTAGTATAGTGGAAAGAAGGCTGAACGTTGATAGATTGAACCTGAGTTTACATTTTGCTTCTTCTAATTTTTGACCTTGGGGAAGTCACTTAATATTTTGGGGCTTCATTTTTCTCATCTGTGAAGTCAGAGTGTTGAATTAGGTAACCTCTAACTTCCTTTCCAAATCTTCATATACAATCTTATGATCCCAGATTTTCTAACTCCATACAGTCCTGTTTTAATTCAACCAGGAAATCTTGGATTTTCATGAAGTTCACTGTTCTTTCCATTTCCCCAAGCTGCCAAATAATGAATGCTCTCTATAGCCTCGCAAAAAAACATACACATAAAGGGTCCAACAAGTCAGCAATAATAGAGAAGCAGCATAATACTCATGCACAGCATGAGATGGATATACACACATGAGAAATCAATAGGGAAAGGAACCATTACAATTTCCACTCCATTCTAATGCTCGTTATCTTTCATCTTAAATGTTTCCTTAAACACCACTCTTTTTGAATAGACCCCTATGTATGCTTGTAGGTATTGATATTTTATGCATGTGGTCCTTTGGTCCTGATCTATGACTTCATTGCTATAGAATATTCTCAATGAGATATACCATACTATAGAGATCATTGGGGCTAATGGGAGGGATATAAACAGAGAGGAAATTTTAAGACAAAATTAATTACAATAAAATAAATCTTTGTGTATACAATGATCATCCTTGACTGTTTTATTGCAATTAATGTATAATCATATGATTATCAGGAGAATTATTCCCTTTCCAGTCCACTATTTCTTTACAAATAAATTTTAAAATAGATTTTTTTAATGAGTCATATAGCTCAGACTAATAAGGTAAATAATTTTCATCTCTAAATCATACTAAGACTAATTTCTACTTAGCTCGAAGAGTTAGGAGCATCAAAATAGCTCCAAAATACCTCCAAAAGAGGGCTTAAAAGATTTGTAAATATTAGAGCTAATGATGATGAATTGTTCAGAAAAAACTACCAAGATACAAGGCTAAAAGGCGGAATATAACCAGTGAGATTGGCACATTACCCAGCACTTCTGCAGCAATAAAGTCTTCAAATACTAGGAAGGCAATTTAATGAAGTTTCCAAAATTCTTTTAATTTGGGAGAGAAATATTCTCAGAACATGCAATTTTCATATTTATTAGGCCTTCATGTCCATAGTTATCACTGGACTTCATTTTATTAGGGCCCTAGATATAGATGCCACAAGACATTAAAAACAAGCAATATGTAAAAAGAAATGCAAACCAGACAGGTTAAATATAAGGGAAAACAAAACAAAACTTTCTGACTACTGGAACAGTGCAGAAGTGGAGTAGACTTGCTTTGGAGGAAAAGATGTCTCCCTCCCTAGGCATTTACATGTAAAAATCTAAAAGTCCTCTTGTTGGAGACGTGATAGAGATAAATTTAGATAAATAATATTTGATAATATTAAATAAATATTTGTTGTATCACTCACTGGCTGCATGACCTGGGCAAGTTACCTGCATTCACTACAAAAATAAATAAATAATATTTAATAAATTTAGAGATAAATTAGAGATAAGTAATCTTTTGGGGGATCAAGATTGGAGTAGATCCCCTCTGAAGCTGCTCCCAACTCTTCCAATCTATAACTTAGTAGTTCTTCCAAGTTATTTTGAAGGTTGAGGGAATATTTGGATTGCTTCTCATCTTTACCCAAACCAGTTCTCCCACTTGTCCTAATGAAAAGATCATCTATGAAGTATTTATTTTATTATCTGGTTAGGTGTGGTCTATTAAACAGATGTGTTAACACATGAAATTTTATTGGGGTAAAGTTCAACTTGGGGAGTTGTTTGTGTGTGTGTTGTGTCTCTGTGTGTTTAAAAAAATAAGGGAAGGGAAGCAATCTTCAATAAAATACCATGTCACAGATTTTTTTATTCAGAATTAATATGATTATCCACCAGACAATTACAAACATTTTGAGATAATTATTTGTTAAATGGCACACACAAATTAATGATAACATCTTTCTCAAATTCAGAAATTCTAGATAATGAAAAAATAATGAACCAAGTAAAAATAGAGAAATCAAGTATTAGGACATACAGGTATAAAACTAGAAGAGATCTCAAAAGTCTAGTCCAATAGCCATATTTGACAGAGAAGGACATTGAGGTAGAAGATGCTTAAGTGATTTACTCAAGGTCATGAAGACAGTAAGCAGCAGAGCTGTAATTCAGACAGGCCTTCTGTGTGCAAATCCAACAGTCATCCCTCTCAGCCTTACAAGCAGGTCAGTACATACAAAAATTTAAGTGATATGGAGTCTGATCACCTGAGTTATATTAACCTTTCCCTAAAACTCAATGTGCCTACCAAGATTAAGATGATGTAAAAGCAATCAGCTTCTTCATGTGAAGCTTTGTGGTATGATTTGGCTTGATGGAGTACCCCAGGACCAGAGTCCATGACGCGTAATCCTAAGGAAAAATAAACAAAAAAGCAAAACAATTAAATAAAAACTTTTGATTTTTAGCTTCCTAATATTTAAGGATGCAAACAAGCTCAAAGACTGCCTTGTCTAACCTCCTCATTTAACAGACAATGAGGTTACAGAATGTAAGAATGTAAATTGTCCAAGGTCAAGTGAGTATTAAGTCCTAGAGGAGAAATTTAACCCATTCTTCTTTGAATCAAACCCTAGCATTCTTTTCTTTTTTTCCCCATTATTCCATTCTTTCCAAATCCAAGTACAGATGTCCAATTATAAAGGAATCAATTTACTCTTAGCAAACTTAGAAGAGAGTGTCATTTTATGTATTTGTGTAAAGAGTGATTTTCAGTCCAGAAACTGGAATTGGTTTTTTTCAGAGCATTGCCTCCTAGTGAGTGATAGATCCATAATCTTATTGATGATAGCTCTGATTTCAATGATACATACCTGTCCAATTCCATGCCATTATCTGGGAAATATGTTTTATTTTATTTTGTTTCTGTAGAGATTCCCAAGCAGATATCTATTGAGCGACTGTGGATCTCAAAAGTTCTGAAATAAATGTTCAAAGGAATCAGCACAATATCATTCATTAGGAGATGCAGTGGATGTAACCAGAATTGCACTTGTAAAAAAAAAATAGACCTCAGTTCTAATCTTATCTATAATACTAGTTAATAAGTGCGTAGATGAATCACTCCACCTTATATTTATTTCTTCATCTATAATATAATAGTACTTACATAACAGAGTTTTTTTATTTTTAATGTTCTACAATCACTACCATAAAAATTAGATTTTTCCCCCTTACCTACCTCCCACTACCTCCTCCCTCCCCAAGACGGCATACAATTCTATATGAGATCTATACATACTTTTCTATTGAATACGTTTTCACTATAGTCATGCCATGTAGACCAACTAAAATAAATGGAAGAAAGCATATAACAAATCAAAGCATAATGCGCACACACACACACTCACACACACACACACAATTGATCTGCTACATTTTGTGAATGAATTCCACATTTCTTTCTCTGAATGTGGAAGGAATTTTGCCTTAGAAGACCATTGGAAATTTCTTTTTTCAAGTTCTTGCATTGCTACAAAGTTCCAAGTCTACCAGAAAAAAATTCTCGCACACTGTGGTCATTGCTGTGCACAAAGTTCTCCTGGTTCTGCTCCTTTCACTCACCCTCAGATAATATAAGTCCTTCCAGGCCTCTCTGAAGTCTTCTTGTTCATCATTTCTTATGGCACAATACTACTCCATTACATTCATATACCATAATTTATTCAGTCATTCCCCAACTTATGGGCATCCCCTTGCTTTCCAGTTTTTGGCAGCTACAAAGAGTGCTACTATAAAAATTTTTGTACATGTGGGACCCTTTCCCATTTTTATGATCTCCTGGGGATACAGTCCCAGAAGTGATATTGCTGGGTCAAAGGATATGCCCATTTTTGTAGCCCTTTGGGCATAGTTCAAAACCGCTCCCCAGAATGGTTGGATGAGCTCACAGCTCCACCAACAGTGAATTAGTGTCCCAGCTCTCCCGTATCCTCTCCAACATTTGTCATTTTCCTGTTATGTCATGTTTGCCAATCTGATAGGTGTGATGTGGTACCTCAGAGTTGTTTTGATTTACAACTCTCTAATCAAAAGTAATTTAGAGCATTTTTTCATGTTATTATAGATATCTTTAATTTCTTCCTCTGAAAATTGTCTGTTCATATCATTTGACCATTTATCAATTGGGGAATGACTTGTATTGTTGTACATTTGACTCAGTTCTCTACATATTCTCGAAATGCGGTCTTTATCGCCAAGATTAGCTGTAAAAATTTTTTCCCAATTTACTAGATCCCTCTGAATTTTGGTTGCATTGGATTTGGTTGTGCAAAAACTTTTCAGTTTAATGTAATCAAAATTATCCATCTTGCATTTCATAATGCTTTCTATCATTTCTTTAGTCAAAAATTCTTTCCTTCTCCGTAAATCTGATAAGTACACTATTCCTTGCTCCTCCAATTTGTTCATGGTATCAATCTTTATACCTAGGTCGTGTACCCATTTGGGCTTTATTCTTGTGTAGGGTGCTGGGCATGGGTCTATGCCTAGTTTCTGCCACACTGTTATCCAGTTTTCCCAGCAATTTTTGTCGAACAGTGAGTTCTTATCCCAGAAGTTGGGGTCCTTGGGTTTATCAAACAGAAGATTGCTATATTCCTTGCCTACTGTGTCATGAGTGCCTAGTCTATTCCCCTTGTCTACCCTTCTCTTTCTTAGCCAGTACCAAGTGGTTTTGATAATTGCTGCTTTATAATACAATTTGAGATCTGGTAGTGCTAGGCCATCTTCCCAAGTATTTCTTTTCATTACTCCCTTTGATATTCTGGACTTTTGTTCTTCCAAATGAATTTTGATATTATTTTATCCAGCTTTAGAAAATAATTATAGTTTAATTGGTATGGCCCTAAATAAGTAAATTAGTTTAGGTAGAATTGTCATTTTTATTATATTAGCTCAGCCTACCCATGAGGAAGTGATGTTTTTCCACTTACTTATATCTAACTTTATTTGTGCAAAAAGTATCTTGTAATTGTATTCATATAGTCCTTGGGTTTCTTTTGGCAAGTAAACTCAAGTATTTTATAGTGTCTACCCTAGCTTTAAATGGGATTTCTCTTTCTATCTCTTGCTGTTAGACTTTGTTGCTAATATATAGGAATGCAGAAGATTTGTGCAGGTTTATTTTGTAACCTGAAACTTTGCCAAAGTTGTTTATTATTTCAAGAAGTTTTTTACTTGAATCTCTGGGATTCTCTAAGTATATCATCACATCATCTGCAAAGAGAGATAATTTGGTTTCTTCTTTGCCTATTCTTATTCCTTCAATTTCTTTATATTGTCTAATTGCTACAGCTAACATTTCTAGTACCGTATTGAATAAGAGTGGTGATAATGGGCATCCTTGTTTAACCCCTGATCTTATTGGAAATGCATCTAGCTTATCTCCATTGCAAATGATGCTTGCTGAAGGATTTAGGTAGATACTGCTTATTATTTTATGGAAAGTTCCCCTTAAGCTTCTGTTGTCCAGTTTTTTTAATAGAAATAGGTGTTGTATTTTGTTGAAAGTTTTTTCTGCATCTAGTGAGATATTTGTTGTTGATATGATCAATAATGCTAATAGTTTTCCTAATATTGAACCAGCCTTGCATTCCTGGTATGAATCCTACCTGACCATAATGTATTATTCTTGTGATAAGGTGCTGTATTCATTTTGTTAAAATCTTATTTAAAATTTTTGCATCTTATATTCATTAGAGAAATTGGTCTATAATTTTTTTCTCAGTTTTGTCTCTTCCTAATTTAGATATCAAAACCATATTTGTATCATAGAAAGAATTTGGGAGGACACTTTCTTCCCCAATTTTCAAAAATAGTCTATATAGTAATGGAATTAACTGTCCTTTAAATGCTTGATAGAATTCACTTGTGAATACATCTGACCCTGGTGATTTTTTCCTAGGGTGTTCATTGATGGCCTATTCAATTTCTTTTTCTGAGATGGGATTGCTTAAGTATTCCAATTCCTCTTCTGTTAATCTGGGCATTTTGTGCTTTTTAAAATACTCATTCATCTAATTTAGATCATCGAATATGTGGGCATAAGTTGAGCAAAGTAATTTCTAATTATTGTTTTAATTTCCTCCTCATTGGATGTGAGTTCACCCCTTTCATTTTTAATATTAGTAATTTGATTTTTTTCTTTCTTTTTTTAAATCAAATTGACCAAAGGTTTATCAATTTTATTAGTTTTTTCATAAAAACCAACTATTGGTTTTATTTATTAATTCAATAGTTTTCTTAATTTCAATTTTATTAATCTCTCCTTTGGTTTTCAGTGTTTCTAATTTGGTGTTTACTTGGAGATTTTCAATTTGTTCTTTTTCTAGATTTTTCCAGTGCATGCCCAAGTCATTGATCCCCTCTTTCTCTATTTTATTTATGTAAGCATTCAAAGATATAAAACTTCCCCTAAGGACTGTTTTTGCAGTATCCAATAAGATTTGGTAGGTTGTCTCATTATTGTCATTCTCTTGAATGAAGTTGCTGATTGTTTCTATGATTTCTTCTTTAACACACTCCTTCTTTAGGATTAGTTTATTTATTTTTCAATTGATTTTTGGTTTATCTTTCCATGACCTTTTATTATATATAATTTTTATTGAATTATGATCTGAAAAGGATGCATTGATTATCTCTGCCTTTCTGCACTGGATTGGAAGATTTTTATGTCCTAGTACATGGTCAATTTTTGTAAATGTTCCAAGTACCGCTGAGAAAAAGGTATATTCTTTCTATCCCCATTCAGTTTTCTCCAGAGATCTATCTTATCTATCTTATCCAGAGTTTTATTTAGCTCCTTAACCTCTTTCTTATTTATTTTGAGGTTAGATTTATCAAGTTCAGACAGGGGGAGGCTGTGGTCCCCCACTTGTATAGTTTTGCTGTCAGTTTCTTCCTTCAACTCCCTCAACCTCTCCTCTAAGAATTTGGATGCTATACCACTTGGAGCATACATGTTTAGTAATGATATTGCTTCACTGTCTATGGTGCCTTTTAGCAGGATATAGTTTCCATCCTTATCTCTTTTGATTAGATCTATTTCTGCTTTTACTTTGTCTGAGATTAGGATTGCTATTCCTACTTTTCTCACATCAGCTGAAGCACAATATATTCTGCTCCAAACTTTGACCTTTATCCTATGTGTATCCCCCTATTTCAAAGATGTTTCTTATAAACAACATATTGTTGGATTATGGCTTTTAATCCATTCTGTTATCCATGTCCGTTTTATGGGAGATTTCGTTCCATTCACAATCACAGTTATGATTACAATCTGTATTTCTCTCCAACCTCTTTCCCATCATTGGTGTTTTTAACTCTCCCATCTCCCTTCCCCTCCTCAATAGATTTCACTTTTCACCACCACCTCCTGCAGCCTTCCCTTCCTTCTTTTAGCTCCTCTCCCTTTTACTCCCCTTTACCCTTACTACTTCTGCTCTCCCTTTTAACTTCCCATCCCCTTTCTTCCCCCTTCCCCTCCTACTGCCTATAGAGCTAGGTAGAATTATATACTTAAGTTTATTGTTCCCTCCTTGAAACAAATCAGATGAGACTACCTCTCAAACAATGCTCATCTCCCTCCTCCCTTTCCTTCCAATATAATTTTGTACTTCTTCCTGTGATATCATTTACTATTTTCTGTTTCTTCCTTTTCACACCTCCTCTTACAATCCCTTTGCATACTTAAATCATATTTTTAACATGACATTATTTACTTTGTACCCGTTTCCTCTATGTATATCCCTTATATATATTTCATAATAGGTGCACAATCCTCAAGATTAACAGATATCATCTTCCCTTATAGGGAGGTAAACAGTTTGCCACAACTGAGTAACAAATTTTTTGTTTTTTTCCCCCCCTGTTTACCTTTTCATGCCTCTCTTTACACCTCTATTATGCCCAAATCGAGTAACTTGTTCCCCTCTTTCCGTGTTTACCTTTTTATGCCTATCTTGAGACCAGCATTTGAAGATTAAATTTTCTATTAAGCTCTGGCATTTTTGACAGGAATGTCTGGAAATCCCTTATTTCTTTGAATGACCATCTCCTTGCCCAAAATGGTATGCTGAACTTTGCTGGGTAGTTGATCCTTGGTTGTAGTCCTCTCTCTTTTGTCTTACAGAATATCATCTTCCAATTCCTACAATCTTTTAATGTAGAAGCTGCAAGGTCCTGTGTGATCATGACTGTAGCTCCTCAATATTTGAATGGTTTCTTTATGGCTGCCTGTAGAATTCTCTCCTTCACTTGATAGTTCTGGAATTTGGCAGTGATATTTCTTGGGGTTTTAAGTTTGGGATCCCTTTTGAGAGGTGAACAGTGGATTCTTTCGATGACTATTTTGCCCTCTGGATCTAGCACTTCTGGGCAGATTTCCTTGATGATTTCCTGGAAGATGCTGTCCAGACCCTTTTCTTCTTTGTGGTTTTCTGGAAGGCCAATCATTCTTAAGTTTTCTCTCCTGGATCTATTTTCCAGGTCAATTGTTTTTCCACTTAGGTATTTTACATTTTCTTCTTTCTTTTCATTCTTTTTTTTTTAATTTTATTTAAATTTTTTAAAAATTGATTTATTTATTTAATTTTTCAACATTCATTTCCACAAAATTTTGGGTTCCAAATTTTCTCCCCTTTTCTCCCGTCCCCCTACCCCAAATGCCAAGCATTCTAATTGCCCCATCACCAATCTGCCCTCTCTTCTAACATCCCTCCCTTCCCTTTTCCCCATCTTGTCTTTTGTCCTGTAGGGCAAGAAAATTTCCTATACCCCATTATCTATGTTTCTATTTCCTAGTTGCAAGAACAATAATCAAGAGTTGTTCCTAAAACTTTGAGTTTCAACTTCTCTTCATCCTTCCTTCCCGCCCCCCCATTCCCTTTCGGAAGGCAGGCAATTCAATATAGGCTATATTTGTGTAGTTTAGCAAATGACTTCCAAAATAGTCATGTTGTATATGACTAACTATAATTCCCTCCATCCTATCCTGCCCCCGTTGCTTCTATTCTCTCTTTGATCCTGTCCCTCCCCAAAAGTTGATTTCAAATTGCTCCCTCCTCTCACTGCCCTCCCTTCTATCATCCCCCCCATCCTGCTGATCCCCTTGTCCCCAACTTTCCTGCATTGTAAGAGAGGTTTACATAGCAAAATGAGTGTGCATTTTATTGCTTCCTTTAGTCGAATGTGATGAAAGTTTCACGTTTTTTTCTCTCAGCCCCGCCCCCTCTTTTTCTCTTCACTGAAAAGTCTTTTAATTTGCCTCTTTTATGAGAGATAACTGGCCCCATTCCATTCCTCCCTTTCTCCTCCTAATATAGTTCTCTCTCACCACTTAATTTCATTTTTTTAATATAGGATCCCATTCTACTCCATTCACCCTATGCTTTCTCTCTCTCTCTCTCTCTCTCTCTCTCTCTCTCTCTCTCTGTGTGTGTGTGTAGTCCCACCATCTACCCAGATACTGAAAAAAGTTTCAAGAGTTACAAATATTGTCTTTCCATGTAGGAATGCAAACAGTTCAACTTTAGTAAATCCCTTATGATTTCTCTTTGCTATTTACTTTTTCATGCTTCCCTTGATTCTTGTGTTTGAAGGTCAAATTTCCCTTTCAGCTCTGGTCTTTTCATCAAAAATGCTTGAAAGTCCTCTATTTCATTGAAAGACCAGTTTTTCTCCTGAAGTATTATACTCAGTTTTGCTGGGTAGGTGATTCTTGGTTTTAGACCTAGTTCCTTCAACTTCTGGAATATCCTATTGCACGCCCTTTGATCCCTTACTGTAGAAGCTGCTACATCTTGTGTTATCCTGATTGTATTTCCACAATACTGGAATTGTTTCTTTCTAGTTGCTTGCAATATTTTCTCCTTGACCTGGGAACTCTGGAATTTGGCCACAATGCTCTTAATGGTTTCTCTTTTTGGATCACTTTCAGGCAGTGATCGGTGGATTCCTTGAATAATTATTTTGCCCTTTGGTTCTAGAATATCAGGGCAGTTTTCCTTGATAATTTCATGAAAGATGATGTCTAGGCTCTTTTTTTGATCAAGGCTTTCAAGTAGTCCCATAATTTTTAAATTGTCTCTCCTG
>JAQQSK010006742.1:0-14290 GCA_028658325.1 Potorous gilbertii
TTTTCTCTGGTCCCAAGAGGAGTACTCTTTTCATTGTGCTACACTGTCTAGGTTAGAACTGTGAGACCAATGCAGAATAACTTTTAAAAGAGTGAGAAACTGCCATCTGAGAGCATCGGGCACTGGGAAAAACTAGCCCCAATATGAAACTCATTTCACTTTTGTTTTTTCTGCCAAGAGGCTACCTGACATAGAGAACAGAGAGCCAGGGGTTCAAGTAGGGACAGTTATACTTGAAAAAAGGCAACTGGAAAAAAAAAGCCAAACCACAACCATCTACTCACTAACCTGGCCCTGTAGAATCCTAATTCCAGTAACACCCTTGGACTGTATCCATCCTTCTCAAAGGCTCTCTCCCAAGACTTACTGAGCCAAGGAGCTCCTTTTTTGTAAAAGGACACAGAAGCATAGCCTTCAATAATATTGCATAGCTGTGAATTACTGTGGACCAAATAACCCCATATGCATCTATAAAAAAAAGACTATCTCTTTTGGATCAAAAGGCCTCAGGCTGTCCTGGGGAAAAGATTCAAACATCCTCAAGTTTTACAAACACCGCTAAGGATGCAAATCTCAGAAAAATAAAATTTATCCGCAGGATCATTGGGTTTTAAAATATATCTTTCTTCTTTTTTTTTCTTACTTGAGGCATATTCCTGAAAATTTGTTATTTAAAACATCATGAAATGATGTTTTACATATACACAGTTATTTTGTTAGTAAAGAAGATTTGGGATAAATCCTTCTAATAAGCAAACCTCTCCTCTCCACCCAAAAATACACTCCACCAATACACTTACACCTGTTAATGATATATATGTTTTGGATTTTTAAAAATATGTAATATTTTATGAAAGTATAGGAAAAAAATGATCTTCAACTTAATCTACCCTGATTACATCCCCTTATTTTAATGATATATATGTTTTAGATCTTTTTAAAGTTACATAATGTTTTATGAATAGCCTTGGATCATTCCAGAACACATTAAGGACTGACTGTGAGAAGAACCACCCTTAGCAGGGAATCCCAGTTCTTCCTTTCTCCCCCACCTATTGGCTTCCCTCTTTCCCTGAGCTGCTTTTCTCTTTACATGCTTTAGATGAGATGACAGTCAAGGATACAATTCCTTCTGATGAAATAGTGGATCAACAGGACTTTGTCACTTACCCTAAGATCTTCCAGGCCCTACCATCTGCCCTGTCTCTATGATCTACAACCCCATATCATCATCTTAAATACTTACATAATCTGAGTCCCTCGGGTCTTGCCATCTTCCTCACTTCTTAATCTGAGAACATCTGGACTTTTCCATCTTCTCTTTTACTGTCTTTCCTGATAAAACTTTTTCAATTTGTATCTCTAGTTCTTATCAAAGTGCTTGGCACACATAAGCACTGTATGAATGTGTTTTCATTCATTTAATTATTCAGTACGAAAGACAACTTTATAAGGATATGATTCACTAACCCAAATTTTCCATTTTTTTAGGAGTAAAAGAGTGAGTGAAATTCTCTCTACCCCACCTGCCTGATTCTTTTATCTGGTGAGAACGCATCTTGATTATTCACTGGGCATGAACAAATACTGAACACTTATCAAGGAGCAACATAAAGTCTATTTGGATTGTTTTGAGAAACTTGGTCACATGTTCTGGGACCTAGATGAATCCTTGTCCTTCTTAGAAAAGAGAGATTGGAGCAAAGGGAAGGAGAACATTCCACTTAGACTCCCAAAGGACTTGGCTGGAGTTGTGAACTAATCCTTTGCCATACCTGCTCTAAGCTGACCTCACCTTACCCTAAACTCTATATGTATTTGTGGGAGAGTATGTCAAGATCTTTTCTAGGGGGAGAGGAATGTTTTTACTATACCACTTCAGTAAATATTCCTTCCTAAAACTGAATTGTCTTGTAGACTAATTTGTATCAAATGATAATGATGATGAGAAACATAACAGTAAAGTCTATAAGAGATAGCATTTGAAATCTGATCCATTAGGCTTACCCCTAAAATCCTGAAGGGAGAAGAGAAGTAAGTACCTACATTTTGCAGACAAGATTCATCAATTAGAGCAGTAATTTGGATGGTCATCCCAGACTACGTGCTAAAAAAATGGAAAGAAAAAGTCACTCAAGAATAATTTGGCCTTACTTATGTCTTTCAATTTTGTTGTCTTTGATAATATTGCTCTATACATTGTGGTTATAAAACCAAGGTAAGGTACTACAAAGGAAATATAAGAAAAATAAATACATTCTGAGGCTGGAGACAGTACTTTAAATTAGGGAGATCAGTGCAGACTTCCTACACTTGGTGGCAACTGAATTCAAGGCTCACCTAAAAGGAAATTAACAATTCTGAGAGAAGGACATTTTGAGCAGTAATTAATTCTATGCCAATAAACTGCATCCTAATTAGCATCTTCCCATCATTATTACCTCTTAAATATATCAATCACCCTTTACTTTCTTTAGCAACCATTGCTAGGTTAAAAAAAGAAAGAAGAAAGAAAGAAAAAAAAAGATTATTCTAACAATGTCCTACAGTTGCGTAACATAAATTGCTACTTTTCATCTATTTTATTTCCCCCAATATGGTTTAAATAAAAACAAAACAGAAGTTGTGGGAAATATTTTAATTCATAGAAAATGGACATTTTCTTTTTATATAAAGATATATTGTACATGAACTGAAGTTTAAGCGGATAAAAATGTGAGTAGATAAATTGCTCCCTCTTCTGGTATATAAGCATATTGTATATATTTGTTTTAATCTGTTGAAAATTTGTAATGTTCATCTTTTGGTAGATTTAATCATTAAAAACAGAAAAAAAGGAAGTAGAAAAACTTATTAAAATATTCTCCAATCTAACAGTTTTATTATGACTTTAGGAATCTGGCTTATAAACAGAAAGGAATAAGAAACACAAGAAGAAATGAAGTCAATCTCTTCAGAAATTTGCATTTCTTTAGATTGATGAAACAATGAATTTAGGGCTCAGGAAGGGCTAGATCACCCACTATATAGTTACGATCATGATCTTCTAGTCACAATATAAGCTCTTATCTTTGTGATATTAAACTTTCCTTTAACTTCTTTGATTCTAAGTTTCTTCATCTAAGATAACCATAAGATTTATGATCATAATGACTGTATAAAGATTTAACATTTTCATATGACTTTCCACATATTAGCTCTTTGATTTTAATAATCATTTCAAGTGATAGGAAAGACAGGGATGGATTAAATGATCTCCAAAGTATCTTCTAGCTCTTAATCCTTTGAGCTTATAAACATTACAATATTCTATGTGCTTTTTTAGATAATGTATAGAATAAGATTTATTTTCTCAGGATTCTCAAAACAGTTGAAATATGAAGCTTAGATTGTGAGCCAAGAGAGACTTTCCCTGATGATACTACATAATTTGCCTATGCTAGAAGGGAAAAGAAACATCTCAAAATTTTTCATGGAACTGGGGCGGGATGGGGGGCAGGAATGGGGGGGTGTTGGAAAGGTGTCCTCCTTTCTGCTAAGTGACAAGAATAACAGTACCATCTCTACAAAATAAGCCCTGAGAGAATCACTTTTAAGAAAATGTCCCATTCTGCTTTTACAAAAGAGAAAATTCAATAGGAAATGTCTAGCATTTAAGTTTTTCCAAACCTTTTCATTCCTTCTCCTATGATTCTTCTGACCTTTAATCTATTAGCTGAAAACTTTTCCTGTGTTTCAATGAAAAGAATTGATACCATTCCTGAGAGCTCCCTCTTCTTCCCTTCTATACACCTTATATAACTAAGATGCTTTTTGCCATTTTCTCTTCATTTACTCTTGTTTCGCATGAAACAATGGACCTTCTCCTGGCCAATTATATAATTAAGATGCTTTTTGTCATTTTCTCCTCATTTACTCTTGTTTTGCATGAAGCAATGGACCTTCTCTATATGCATAGGTGATCCCATTCCATTTTATCTTCTCCAGCAAATTGTCTCTTCTATTATGCTCACACTCTCCCTTAAATCCAATCTCTTCTTATCTACGGGCTACTTTCTTGGTACCTAAAGACATGTCCATGTTTTCTCCATTCTCAAAATAACTTCACGTCATACATTCATTCTCTGTTAGCTACTGTCCTACAACACATTTTCCTTTCCTGGATAAGCTCCCTGAGAAGACTATCTACTACTGATTCCTCCTTTTCCTTTCTTCTCACTCCCTTAATTTTATGCTGTCTGGCTTTGGATCACATCATTCAGATGAAATTGCTCTTTCCAAACTTACCCGTGATTGCTGATATGCCAAATCTCGTGGTCTTTCCTCAGTCCTCATCTTTCTGGACCTCTCCACACCCTTTGATAATGTTGCTTACTTTTTTTCAACCTTTTCATCCCTTCTTTCATGACTCCTCTGCTCCTCAACTTCTCAGCTAAGAACCTTCAGAAATTATCAAATTTAGATTCTAATATGAGCTATCATGGATGCTGTCACTGCTCTGTTCTCTAGAAAATAAACTTCCTTCATCTTGGTTGTCTTTGGGCCTCCCACTTTCTCTTTTTAAAAATATGATCATGAGGAACTCAGAGCAGCCTCTTTTATTTAACCTACTGTTCAAGCATTTGTTTCTTCATATACTCTCTAGTCTACCTTGAGAAGTAGAGCGATAGAGTAGAAAGTGATTCTAAACTATATTTAATAAGAATGTGAAAACAAGCAAGTCAAAACCTCCAAGCCTCTGTTTCTTCATCAGGGAAATGGAGCTGAAAATATTTTGTATCACTGATTTCCCCAAGTAGTATGAGAATACTTAGTAGGTCTTAATATGTAATCTAAATGTTAATTTTTATGCATCTTATGCCTTTGTATCATCTTTTACTCTTTTGTTAATTTATAAACCTTCTATTAAGGGGTTTAAAAATGCCATCAAAGACTGAACAGCCATTGCTATGACCTAACTTCCTCATAAAAGTGGCATTAAAAAGAAAACTATACTGGAAATCAATTTTGAGAGTTCTTTAGAAAGAACCCAGATGCTGTCTGGTCCATTTTGAGCATCTACACTGTTAGACAACAACTGCCTCAATGCAGGTATTGCCATCTTTGTAGAATGCCTTTCTCATCACTTTACTCACAAACCTTATCCACCAAGGAGTACACAGCAGTGTTCATGAGGCACAATTCTTAGGTGTCTCAAAATTTAATAGTCTTTTCTGAAGGTTCATAGTTAATACTGTTGCTTAAGCTTGCCCCCAAAACATATTCTTCTACACTGTGGGCTCCTAGGTGCCATGGTGTTTACACAAAACCTTAAAAAGGCAAATAGAAAAATTAACCTAACCACAGCTAAAATACGATTGACCAAAAAGAAAAGCTGCAAGCTTTTCCACTAAGGGGAAAAACACTTGGGGTTGCAAAGGTGTCAAGGAACCTAATCCTTATTAACCAACAGCACATAGGGATCCCAAACAGACTCTACAAGAGTCTAGGTTCAGTCTTTAGAGTGGTCTCTTAGATTTTGTCTCTACATTTTATTTTGTTCCCACCAATAATTTCCTCTTTGAAACTCAGAATAAAACTAGTGCCTAGGTATTCATTGATCAAATAAAAAGATTACTAGGTCTCATGGAAGTACTCAAAGTAACAATGTATAATAAATATAGGACAGACTTTATTTTACTTCATAGAAAATGTAAAACAACACAATGTGATTACAGCAGCACATAGTGAATATAATAGTATTAGTAAATTATATTTAACTTTATGATAATATTATGGATGAGCCAATAATCATATTCACATTATGAATGTGTTCCCACATTATATCTCCATCTCCTTTCTTCCAATAAGGCTGGCTTATTATGAAAATTTCAAAACATCCCACAGTGTGAAATGATGCTGGATAAAGTAAAGCAAAAGTTTAGAAAAGAGTTGGTACATATGGCACAAGGTGGTTTTTAGAGTGAGATTATGCCAAAAATAAAAGTTAATGCTTCTCTGAAAAGGTTGGTGATTAGGTGAAATGATATGTGGAAAATTTTAGTTAAAAAGTGCATCTGAGAGACAGACTTCATACTTGGGTACTCACAGAGTTGTGTTGGCATTTAATAAAGATAAAAAATAGTATTGTAATGCATAGTGCCAGTTTTACACTGGATGATAATTCTAACAGATTTTTTCATGATCATGCAGTCCTTTATAGTTTGCAAAACATTTTTCAGAGAGATAAGCAAGACAGTACTAGACAATAAGTCTAGTACACGAGTAGAATCTGACATAGGTGCCATTGCTGGAGTTATTTCAACCAAGTACCGAAGCCTAGGACTGCCCCCTTGCATCCTACCTCCTTTCATTTCTCCTGGTCAAGATTTATGGTGTTTACTCTGTGGGTTTGCATAGTAGTAGCTCTGGTGTGCAAACTTGTAATGGTACACACTGGTATCTAAAACCACATTTAGCTGTGGGGGTAAAAGCATCAGTCCTGAAGTCAGATGACATTTGAGTTATAATACAAGCTTTGTATCCATGTAGAAGTCATTTAATCTCCCTAAACTTTAGCTTCTTCATCTGTAAAAAGGTGATAATTTTTTTTTGGTACCTATTCATAGTATTGTTGTAAAGGTTAAATAAGATAACAATTTAAAACCCTCTTTAAACCTTTTAGAGCTATAGATATCCGTGAAGTGAGGGATCCAGTTTTCAAAAATTAATTTGCAACTACAGAAGTTAAACGTAGATATGAGATTTGTGCTTTATAATTTGGCATAATTTTACCCTTTCATTCCTCTCCAGCTCACTGAATTCCCTATCTTCCTTTTTTCATACCACACACAGTTCTCCATCCTGAAGCTCACTCCAGTCCTAAAATTCAGACATTGGAAGTACCTACATTCCTGGTGACCTCTCCATCTGAATGGATGACTCCTCCCAGAATTTCCATGTGAGAAGACTGCCAAAGCTGATCATGTTTCATGCTTCTGCAGGACCTTCTCTATCATGCTCCCATCATTGATACCTTTCTTTCTTTCTCCCCCAACTCCATCCCTTTCATTTTCCTTTTATGTATTGTATTTCTCCACTAGAATGTAAGCTCCTTGAGGGCAAGGACTATCTTTATTTTGCTGGTATAATAACTCAGAATGGGTCTGTGGTCCATGCAGATACTGCTTTTGTTGGAATAGCCTTCAAAAAGCAAGGGTCATGTCTATACTGTAGTGCTAGAGTGAGGTACAAAGGAAAAAACATTAACTCTGGAGTTAGGAGAACTGAATGTGAATCTCAACTACCTTTCTGATCTTGGACAAGTCATTTAACCTATCTTCCAGAGGTGTTGTGCAGATCAAATTAGATAATATTTGTAAAGCACTTAGTACAGAGCCTGGAACATCTTAGGATTTTTTAAAAAATAAATGTTTATTTTCTTTTTGTATCCTATTTAAGTATTTAAATAATTTTTCCTATATAAATACCATATTTTTAAAAAGAACAATGTCTCTTAATTGGATTTACTGCTAAATTGACAGGAGCTTATGACAGTCTCTGCTATACGGAATTTAGGGGTCAGATATATATTTTTAAACTATATAAGGAAAATATTAGTATTATAATGTATAGGAAAGGGTCTTATTACATAGAATTATAATGCTAATTATTAAAATAGACTTAATTCTATGTAAATAAATCTAAATTTGCCTGATTATTGTATTATCCAAGTGCATTTGACAAATGATTTAAATATATATATATTTAATATGTATTTTTGATACATATATTTGATATATGATTTAAATATATATATTTAATATATATTTTTGATATATATATTTGATATATGATTTAAATATATATATGTATGTATATATATATTCAGACTTTCTAGTATTAAGTAGGTGACAGGATATACTGAGATATAAGGTCTAAAATGCTTAGCATTTCTCTTTCTTTTGACTATCACAAGAAGCTGAAGACTTAGAAGAAAATGTGTGAGAATTAAAGATTTTTTCTGAATTTAAAGAAAAAAAAAACCTAAGACCTAATCAAACAGAAAGCTGCCAATGGAAGTTACCAAGTTTGTTTAGTAGGCTGTCCAGGAGGGTGTTGGGAAATCTAAAAGTTAACCATCAAGGGAGATGCCCAGGGATCCCATTTGGGAAGTTTGCAAACTTAGTAATACAAAGTGAGCATTTCAAGATAGATATTTTCAAGCATTTCCAACTTCAATAGTCCAGCTGTCAATTAATCCAGTCAAGTGGGGTAGTATTGTGTAGTTCCCAAGTTATCTCTTTACTGAATATCTTCTTAAAATTGATGAAATGTTCTGTAACTTTCCACTTTATGGCTGGAATATAGGTTATTATGATCTCTCTATGAAAAGCATGAGCTATAAATTATGAATAAGTATACATACATGTTTCCCTTGAATTGCCAGCCTCATTTTCTTTTAGATTACAAATGTTTTACCTGGTATTACTTGGTTGTCTCAGCGCTGTACTTGTGTTTTTTGAAATTTCTGCCCAAAAGTCTGAGAGAAACTTGCTTTATTCCCAGCAGCAAGATTCAAGGAGGATGCTAAAATGACTAAAATTAAACACCGTAGCTCTCAATTAATACTTAGATATATTTCTAGATCATATAGATGTAGTATTACTAATTTCAACATGAGTAGAAAGGAAAACCAAGGCACACCAAAAAGTTAGGACACAACAATTTATGGAAGATTTGTGTATGGAGTTGATGTAGGCTCTCCAAATAGGTTACCAGACCCATAGAACTCATTGTGGAGCTTGAAAACAGTTAATGAACACCTAAGAAACAAAACAGCAGTTCTGAAGAGTGGGTATACTTTCGATAAATTTCCATGTCTGAATGGAAACCAAGCTTACTTTCATTGATAGGGTTAGCAAACTTCAAAAGTTTTTCATAAATGAAGTTTACCTAGGTTTTAGCAAAACATTTGACAAGTCTCTTTTGCCATTCAATCAATAAGCATTTACTGTTGTAGTGTTGGGGATACAAATACAAAAATATAACAGACAATAACTGTTAAGGAGGATACATTATGTTGAAACTAGAGGAGACATTACATATCCGTATACATATATATAAAATAAAAGGTAATTTTGGGGTATGGGGCTGCATTAGTAGGTGAAAATCAAGAAACCTCATTTAAGAAGTTTTATTTGAACTGAATTTTGAAGGAAACTTGAGATGTTAAAAAGTGAGAATGAGGAAGGAATGAATTTCAGGCATGGGGGTAATCTTGTGTAAAGGCAATGAACTGCTAATTAATTTATGGAACTATTAATGGGGGCAGGCATTCCTGGTTCTTCAGGTACTTGCCAGGAAAGACCACAATGACAGTGGAGAGTAAGACTTTAATCACATTTTAATAAGGCATAGAGGGCACAGGGGCAAATGGCACAGAAAATACAAAAAAAAATGAAGTAGGGGGTTCAAAAGCAAGTAATGTATGGATAGGGATGAGATGCTGTAGGAAGGCAGGCATCACGGGGAAGAGAATGGGGAAGAGGGGAATTACTTATGTAACCCCAGATTGGAGTTGGGAGTATAAGCAGGAAGAGCACTTAGAAGATGAAGAGTGCTTGGAAGGCAGGAATTTAGGATTCTATTTTTAGAGGGGGACAGACTAGCTCTTATCCATGCCATCTTGAGTTTAGTTCATTAACATAGTCAATCATCTCAAAGTTTTCAGCAGCACTTGGTGTTCTGCTGGTATTGCTATGGATGTCTGGAACTTACATGAGTCCTACATACTATGATAGCTAGCATGACTAACAGCTCTACCAGCAAGGTCTAGTTGGCTTCCTCCTCTCTTGTTCTATTGCAGGGTCTTCCCTGCTCCTTGGCAGCTAGGTGGTACAGTGGATAGAGCACCAGTGCAGGAGTCAGGAGGACTTGAATTCAAATCTCACTTCAGACACTTAATACTCACTAGCTGTGTGACCTTGGGCAAGTCACTTAACCCCAATTACCTCATCCTGGTTCATCTCTAGTCATTCTGATGAATATATGGTCACTGCATTCAGACAGCTCTGGAGGAGAAGTGAGGTTGATGACCTGCACAGCCCTCCCTCACTCAAAAACAAAGTAAAGTGCAAGTCATGTCATTATTTCTCTGATAGCATGGTCTTCTTCAGCAACAAAGGACAAACACACCCCTGATTTAGCACATAGTCTTAGGATGTGATTTTTAGTTCCTTTATGATACAGTCTAGCAAGTAATTGTCATTTTCCCTTAATCTATGGGACAGGTTGTAAGTGGCTTTTGTGTTCCCCTCTTCAGTTTTCCTGCTACTGTCACTTTATATTGGCTACTTAATATACTGACTGAAAAAAGAGTGGCTAGGGGTACCAGAATAAGATACAATATCAAAACAGGCACAGAGAAAGAAGACAAAATGTTGTTTTTGAAGAAAACAAGTTGAAGAGCTCAAATTCAATGTGTAGTTTATATTTTACAAATCTGGAAGGTATGTGGGAGCTCAGTGGAAAAGGGCTTTAAATGACCAACAGAGCAATTTGTCACGGATTCTAGTGACAACTGAAAGCTTCCAGAGTTTCCTGAAGAGGGGAATGATATGGTCAAATATGGGCTTTAGGAAAAGGGCTTTAAATGACCAACAGAGCAATTTGTCACTGATTCTAGTGACAACTGAAAGCTTCCAGAGTTTCCTGAAGAGGGGAATGACATGGTCAAATATGGGCTTTAGGAATATCACTTTGGTATCTGTGAGGCAGGTAGGCAGCACACTAGGCTCAGACTTAGGCAACCCACACTTAGGCAGACCTAAGTTCAGGTCTGGCCTCAGACATTTACCAGCCATGGGACCCTGAGCACATCGCTTAAATTGTCTGCCTCAGTTTTCTTATCCATAAAATGGACGTGATAATAGCATCTACTTCCTAGGGTTGGGTGACAATGAGATATTGGTAAAGTATGTTGCAAAACTTAAAGTCCTTGTAAATATTAGTTGTATCATCATCATCATTGCTGTTATTTTTTATTTTTAAAAGTTTATTTTATTTTTAATTCATGAAATAAAAGAAGCATTTCCACAACACATCATAATAAAAAGATGATTGTACATGAAACTCCAAATGCACCATGTACAATTTGCTCTTACTTACAAACATTCAACAATTAGCATGTAAACTTCTTTTTTCCCTCTTTTTTCCTTCCCCCTGCCCTAGAGATGGACATCATTAGACACAAATACATATACATATATATATATATATATATGTATATGTATTTGTGTGTGTGTATTCAGACGCACACACATATATACACATACATATGCATATGTAAAATGATTCCATACATACTTCTATTTATCAGTTCTTTCTCTGGATGAAGATAGCTCCTTTCTTTATATGTCCTTCATGGTTAATGTGGGTATTTATAATAGTTAAAATGACTTATTCACTCAAAGTCATTCTTAAAACAGCATTGCTATTACTGTATACAATGTTCTTTTAGTTCTGCTCATTTTACTCTTCATTATTTGGTGCAAATCTTTCCATGTAAGATCAATTAACTCATCATTTCTTATAACATTGTCATATTCCATCACTGTAAAGCACAACTTATTTCATTGTCATCATCATCATATAGATAGATAAGTATGAGGATATTAGTATGGAGAATAATTTAACTCATGGGAGTTCCCTGAGAGACAAAGAATATACATAAAGAAGAAGAAAAAATCCTATGTTAGAGGTTTGATATAAAAACAGTTAAGGGTGGGACATGGTTGAGGACTCAGCAAAGGAAACTGAAGAGTGGTCACATTTAGATGAAGAGATATTAGAAGAGGCAGTTTCATTAAAGCCAATAGAGGAGAGAGTAGATAGGAGGAGATGATCAATAAAATCAAATGTCACAGAGAGATAAAAAGGATGAGATTTGAGAAAAGTCCCCCGAATTTGGTAATCAAGAGATCATTGTCAACCAGAGGTGCACACAAATATTTATCAAGCAATCAATCAATATTTGTTAATAGTTTATAATGAGTCAGGCTGATTGCTAGCCATGCAAAGAAAGGCAAAAACAATTCCTCCCTTCAAGGAGTTCACTCTCTACTGGGGGAGACAGTTCACAAACTACTATGTACTTACAAAAGAGATGCCAGGTAAATTGGAGATAAGGTAGACACTGAAACAGGGAGAGTCTTCTCATAGAAGGTGGGATTTAAGTAAATGCCAGAAGGAAGCTAAGAGAACCAGGAGGCAGAGATGAGAAGGAAGAGCCTTGCAGACATGACAGAGTTAGTTGTCCTGTATGAGAGACTGCAAGAAGGACAGTGTTGCTGTATTGTAAGTATGAAGAGCATAGCGTGTGGTTCTGGCATCAACTGGCCCATGCTCTTTGTACTCCCATGATGGAATATTTGGAGAAAGTTAGTTTCAGTGGGGTGATCAGGCCAGACTGAAAGGAGTTAAGAAGTAAGAGAAGAGGAGATGGGCATTGTATGTAGAACTTTTTGTCTAGAAGTTTGGCTATGTGGTATAAAAGAGAAGAATTATGTAGAATGAAAACTTAAGTGGAAAGCAAAGGTAGAGTCAAGTGAGTGGTCTGGTTTTTGCCTGATGCTTAGTTTTTATTTTTCAAAGAGTAAGGGAGATTTGTGTATGTTTAGGGGTAGAAGGTAACAAACCAGTAAATAAGGAGATACTAAAGACTAGTGGAGGAAGGGATGAATGTGAAGACAATCCACCAGAGGAGAAATAAGGATTTTGGTCAATGGTACAAGTAGAGGGGTACAAGTTTAAGGCCCTGGTAAGGAGGTTTACCGCTTCAGCGGAGAAAAAGAGGAGAGGATAATGGGGAATGCTGTCAAGTGATTTTGAGATGTAATCTAGAATGGCAAATGAGCCTGCCTCCCAGTTCTCCACCATCCTCTCCTTCTATGACCTACTCCACATTATCCCTGTCACAGACTGGAACAATCCTACCCTTTTGATGAAAGTCCCTCACAAGTGTTTTACTTCCATGATCAACAACTCTAAAATTCTTTTATCCCAACATGACTTCTAATTATTTCATCTCTCTCAATGTCTTGCTCCTTCTACAGCCATTCTTTATTCACACAAAAACTTTAATTCAGTGCCTCTAACCTTCATTATTCTACCAGGCTATCATTCTTGTTTCAGCTTCACTTTTCTCTCTTCCCAGTTTTTACATTATAATCAGGTCACTACCATTATTCCATCACTCAAAGTTCTAAAGGATTCAAGGCATACTCTTGATCTCAGAACATCTTTGTAACAGTCTCCTGGCCATCCTATTCCATAGTAAAGATTCCCATCTCTTTTTCTCAAGAAATTTTCCCTCCAAAACATTATCTAACTATGATCTTCATCCCACTTCTGACACCAATTTAGATTTCATATGTAGAGCAGACTAGTTACACAGAAAAAGCAGGTAATAAAACTTATTGTACTCACAAATGGAGGAGGAGAGCAGATGCCACCAAGGAAGAGTCTTCATGTGAAATGTACATTTCATGTGTTGAGGGGAACACACAATGGAATGACTTCAGATTATGAAATGGTTTTTGAAGGTTATAACCCTTCAGAACTGAAAATTTCTGGAGTTTTAGCCACTTTGGTACCAAGCTCCTTCTCTGTTATCTATAGGAGTATAGCCAACATCAATAAAATGAAGGTATTTTTTAAATTGCTTAATAAGAAGTGAAGAAAGAGGGGAAAGATATAGGGAACTTAACTCTGCCATCCAGCAAGAGTTTAGAGAAGGGTTGATGGCTAGTTTCTGGGTTTATTAGCCTTATCCAACTCTAGCATTTAGCACAGGTCTTAGAAATAGTAGGCCACTACTAAATGCTTATTATTAATGATTGATAGTATGCATACATGTATTTGGGGGGCTAGGACTTTATCAGTCAAACTGGTTTACAACAGTTTATATATTCCCATTTTGAAAGCCTTGATTTCCATGATGCATTTCCTATTTCTTTCTGTTTGCCTGTTTTTCTTGAGTTCTTTAAAATCCAATTGGCATGTTGTTTCCTCCATGAAGTCTTCCTAGAAGCTCTAGTGCCTATGACATCTAATACTCTTGTTTTCTATTTCTCCTTATGAACCTTTACTTTTGTGTCTCATTCCACTAAGAATAATAGCTAGCACTTATAATAATAATATAATATATATTATATAATAATATAATATTAATAATATATAATATAATAATTATTAATTATAAATAATAATATAATAATTATTAATATTAATAATAAATATTATACATAAT
>JAQQSK010006743.1:0-14290 GCA_028658325.1 Potorous gilbertii
CATCTCATTTAATTTTCACAATAACCCTGGGAGATAGGTGGCTTTATTATCCCCAATTTACAAATGAGGAAACCTCCTCCATCCCTGAAAGATCTGGGAGATGTTATCACTGAGACTCTGTTAGAGAAATCTGAAAAACTAGAGAATGGGAAGGGACAGCTAGATGGCACAATGGAGAGACCACCACACCTGGAATGAGGGAGATCTGAGTTCAAATTCATCCTCAGACACTTACTAGCTGTGTGACCCTGGGCAAGTCATTTAACCCTGTTTGCCTCAGTTTCTTCATCTGTAAAATGAACTGGAGAAGAAAATGTCAAACTACTCCAGTATCTCTGTCAAGAAAACCCCCAAAGCAGTCATGGAGAATGGAATATGATTGAAAAATGCCTAAACAACAGTAACAAAGAAAATTCCAAGTTTCCAAAAGAGGAAGGTCTGTCCTTCCAGGCAGAATGGGCAAAATATAATCCAGTGAGCTTGACTCAAATCTCCACTCCCGAATAGATCACTGAAGAGATAGTTAATAGATATCTAGAAGGGAAAAAGTAATTTAAAAAAGAGCCATTACAGTTTTGTCAAGAACTGGTTATATCAGACTAATCTTATTTTCTTTCTGGGCAATATAACCAACTGGTAGGTAGATCAGGGAAATGCTGTGGCTACAGTTTATTCAGATGAAAGGATCTCATATTGTTATGGAAAAAATGGAGATAATGTGATTAGATTATTGGGAGGGAACTGGACTCCAACGGTACTCATGATTGGTTTAATTTAAATTTTGTCCTCTTTAACATTGTCTTAGTGACTTAGATTAAAACATAGAATTTGAAAATTCATTGAATTTGCAGATTACACAAAATTAAGAGGGAAAGCTAATAGCAGACAGTAGAATCAAGTTCCAAGAAGATCTGGACAGGCTGGAACCCTGGGCTGAATCAAGATGAAATTCAGTAAGGGCAAATGTCATGTTCTATACTTGAGTTTAAAGAATCAACTTCATAAGTATAGGACAAGGGAGGTGTGGTTACCTAACTATTCATCTGAAAGAAATCTGGAGGTTTTAATGGATTTCACATTCAGTGTGAGTCAGCAGTGTGCTATGGCTGTCCAAACAGTTGCCATGATTTGGATTGCAATGAGAGGAATATCTTCTAGGGAAAAAGAGGTAGCAATTCCTGCGGACTCTGCCCTTGTCAGTCCACATCTGGAGTTTTGTGTTCATTTTAAGGAATGCTGAAGAGTGTTCAGAGAACGGCAACTGGTATAGTGGAGGCCCCAAGTCGTAGTAGTAGTAGCTGTAGCAGCCGCTGCAGCAGCGACAGCAGTAGTAGTAATAAGTAACACTGATATGGGACTTTAAGGTTTGCAGTGCATTTGGCTTATCTTTTTTGATGCTTACAAAAACCCTTTAAGGTACGAACTATCATTATTCCCATTTCACAGATGTGGAAAGCTGAAAAGTTAAAGTGACTTGCCAGGGTCACAAAGCTAGTAAAGTGACAGAGGCAGAATTCAAACTTGAGTCTTTATGATCTGATGTCCAGCACTCTATATGCTAGGTCACCAAGCTGACTCCTAAGACCATCTCACAAAAGAATTGATTAGAGGTACTGGGTAAATTCAATCTGAAAAAGAGAAGCCTTAAAGGGGTCATGAGAGCAGATTTCAAGTACTTGTAGGACTGTAATGTGGAAAAGGCATTAGAGTAGTTCTTTTTCGGCTCAGAGGATAAAGCCTTAGGCCACAAATGCAAAAAGGTAAAAATTCAGGTTGGATTCAGAAAAAAACTCCTTAAGAATGAGAGCTGCTCAGAAGTAGAACTGACTGCCCTGGAAAACAATGAGTTTCCCATTGGTTGTTGCTCAATTATGTCTGACTTTTTGTGACCCCATTTGGGGTTTTCTTGGCAGAGATACTGAAGTGGTTTGTCATTTCCTTTTCTAGCTCATTTTACAGATGAGGAAACTGAGGCAAACAAGGTTAAGTGACTTGCCCAGGATTACACAGCTAGTGTCTGAGGTCAAATTGAAACTCAGGTCTTCCTGACTCCAAGTATTATGGAATGTAAGGGTTCCTCTAAACTTGGTTTTTGAGTTGCCATATTTTCTAGAAATTCTTGACCCAGAGTATGTAGGAGGCCCTGAATGTGTAGAGGATGAAGCCTCCCCTGAGCTGACACAGTTTGCTGTTTGCACCCCAAGCTGTACTCCCCATACATCCTTGGGAGTTAACATAGGCACTTGTCAGTCTGTACCAGACTGAGAAACTGCTTGTGCAGCTGGGACCCTTGTAGATAAGCAGACCATTCTATCTTCATGGTCTAGCAATTCCCAAGAGAAAAGAACGTGGCTTTAGCCACCACCTTGCTCTTTCCCTCCTGGAAGTGTTGTGTCCTTTCCCCACCTTTCCTGTACCTTTCCCCCTTCCCCTGCCACTCACCTTTAGGAGATTTCTGTGCCTTTGTTGTACTGTTATAAATAAACAAACTCCTGTATAGATTGTGAACTCGGCTCTGATTTTGGCTTCCATATGCATGTTCACTTTTCTTGTAATAAATTTAGTTGCAAGACAATGTCTCATAGACTTGTGACACTGTTTTTGGCTAATACATACCTGGTGCTCTATCCACAGTATCACCTAGCTGCCTCCATCATTAAGGGGTCTTCCTTCAAATTGAGGCTGGATGACTGCTTTAAGGATATGTTATCATGGGGTTTTCTTTTGGATGTGGTGGATACAATGACCACTGAAATACCTACCAGCTCTAAATTCTCTGCGACCCGTCTCATTTCCTCAGGAATAGATGCAGAAGAAAGGAGCTCCTGCTTTTCCTTTCAGATTTTGTTGCTGGTAAGCAACTATAAAAAGCTGTATTTTGATTAACTCACCCATTATGGAATTGTGGGAATATAAACTAGGGCAGGCCAAGCCCCAACAGAACCTGGCTCTCCTCTGCCTGCCGTCTCTCATGCCTCCTCTGTTCTCCTTTGTGTCTGATCTTGACACCCCTTGGTGGGAGCAGGGTTAGACATTTATTCCTTTGTATGTGTTGTTTACAGCAGAGAACTAAATTATTTACATGGCCCTAAACTCACCTGCTTAGCATGCACCCTTATCTATTCTGAATGGAAACTACCTTCCGATTTCCCCCAATTCATATTCAGGCAGCACATGAGTCAGATTCCCATGACAACAACAAAGGAGGTAAAATCACAAATCAGGATCTCTGAGTTGTAGAAAATTTCCCAGGTTCTCTAGTGCAAGCCTGAGTTAATCTGTGATTTATCTTTAATTTATTCTGTATATAGCTTGTTTATATATAGTTGTTTGTATACTATCTCTTCACTTAGACTGTAACTTCTTCAAAGATAGGGATGATCTTTGACTTTTCTTTGTATCTAAGAGCTTAATAATCGTTGGCTGACTCACAGACTCTTTGCAATGTAACAATAATGACGATACTAGCTAACATTTATATAGCACTTTAGGTCTGCAGAACATTTTACATTTTATCTTCACAGTCCTGGGAGTTCTATACTATTGCTGTTTCCAAAGGCAGACAAATGGAGGTTACATGACTTGCCCAGGGTCACACAGCTAATACGTTTCTGAGGTTGGATTTAAGCTCAGGTCTTTCTGACACCAGGTCTGGTACTTGAGCCATTGTGCTACCTCTGATAAATGGTCATCCAGACTTTGTCTGAAGACTTTCAAGATTATCGAGACCTCCAGGAAGGAGAACTTTCTCCCATTTATTGTCTATTCCAACTCTGAATATCTGTCATTGTTGGGGCAGCTAGGTGGTACAGTGGATAGAGCACCAGTGCAGGAGTCAGGAGGACCTGAGTTCAAATCTCACCTCAGACACTTGACACTCACTAGCCATGTGACCTTGGGAAAGTCACTTAACCCCAGTTGCCTCATCCTGGGTCATCTCCAGTCATCCTGATGAATATCTGGTCACTGCATTCAGATGGCTCTGGAGGAGAAGTGAGGCTGGTGACCCGCACAGCCCACCATCACTCAAAACAAATTCAAGTGCAAGTCATGTCATAATTTCTCTGATGGCGTGGTCTTCTTTGGCAATGAAGGACAAACACACAATGATCTGTCATTGGGAGAGCAAGCTTTTCTTTCTACAAAACCTAGATTTGCCTCATTGCACCCTCCATCTCATTGCACTTAATCCTGCCTTTTGGAGCCCCAAAGAACAAGCCTGATCTCTGTCCTACATCCCTTCTCTAACCCTGTCCCTCTCTCTCCACCCCCTTCTAACAGTTAAAGGCAGCTTGGATGTTCCTGCTTCTTCTTTAGACTAAATATGCATAGATCCCCAAACAGAATCACTTCAAGTAAGAATTCAAGTTCCTTCACCTTCCTTCACCATCCTGGTTACACTTCTCTGGATAGACTCTAGGTTATCAATGTTCTTCCTAAAATATGGCATATAATTGAACAGAGGACAGCTAGACAGTACAGTCCATGGACAGAATGCAGGAATCCGTGGAAGTCAGGAAGACTCCTCTTCCAGAATTCAAATCTGGCCTCAGACACTTTCTAGCTCTGTGTCCATGAGCAAGTCCCTCAGTTTCCTCATCTGTAAAATAAGCTGAAGAAAAAAATGGCAAACCATGTCAATATCTTGGCTGAGAAAACCCAAAATGGGGTAACAAAAGGTCTGAGGCAACTGAAATAACTGAACTGGGACAATGAATGAAACATAATAGTCAAGATGTCTGAACGGGGAACAGAAGTCTTATTTGCTTAGCTTACTGAGCCATGCCATCTACAGAGTCACTTTATGAAAAAATATTCTGGGACAACTATTCCATTATTAAAGTTTAATAATGATAAAGAAAAAACAATCAAAATACTAGGACAAGAATAGCAGCCTGATATGTTGTAAACACAGAACAGATTCACTAGAGACAGGAATCCAAACTTATCCAACTCCTTTATTTATTTATACTTTTCCTAAAAATAGGGCACATTCCATTACAATCACAGAAGCATAGATTTAGATCTAGACTTTAAAGGTCATCTATTTTAATTCCATCATTTCGTAGATGAGGAAACTGAGGTAAAGGAATGAACTGTCCAAGGTTGTACAGCTAGCAAGTGGTAGAGGTTGGCTTTGAAGCCTTAACACCCAATTCTAAATCCAGCTCTCCCTTAAGTCACAGATTTAGAACTTAGTGAATGCAATCACAAGAAGTTTGTTAAAATGATAATCTAAGTAATAGTTTTTGGGGTGGAGGTATCTAATAACATATGTAACATCTAAGTTCAAATGCTGGCTGTGAAGCAAATCTCCATTTATAGATATCTGCCTATTTCACCCTCACTGATTTCCATTTTTAAATGGGTGAAGTGATCTGGGATAATGGCATGCACATTCCATTTTAAGACTGTAGGCAATAAGAAAATGGAATCTGTTCCAGTCTCATAAGATAAATATACATAAACAGTGCAAATATGAATGTTTTATGTATCACTGTATGTGTGTGTGTATATATGTACACATATATGTGTATATATGCATAAAGGAAGGCAAATTTATATTATTTATCATCTCCCTCTACCATTATTATGGCTGCTTACATAGCACTTAAAGTTTCTGTAATATAAAATTGGAAGAACTTTTCTTTGTGCTTTTGAAATGGGCTTTAAAAGAACATTTAATGCACTTTGAAAAGTATATTTAAATTGACGTTAGTCACTGAATCTCTTTTATCAGTTACAAAATCTTTATAAAAATAGTATTTGCTTTTCCATAACTTAAGGAATATTTCATTAAGAATTGTTAGAGCAGCTTGTTCACCACACACCCAGCTGACAGGACTTGAGCCTAACCTTTCAGTTCCTTGCATTCTCCACTTAAAAGTGATGACAGCATCTTTGATTAGTTCAAACCCCTCACAGAACATATAGCGGGCCCTTTTCTTAAACAAAGCTTTTTAGTTCAAGGAAAACAAGGTTGATTTTCTCTTACCCCACCCCCACCCCCTTTCACAACGTGCTTCAAGCTCCCATGAGTCGTGAACAATGACTGTGATGGTAATCAAGTTAGAGGAAACATTTCCACCATAAATAATTTGTGCTTTCAATGAAATTTAAAATTTAACTTTGATGTAATTAAGCACATAACCTGTATGAGACTGAGGGAGATAGTAAATTTAGGTTCATGGTCCTTGGCTCCAGTAAGTGTAGAGTCTACCAGGGAGACAAGGTCTCCCAAGCAGAGAACTATAATAGACAGTTCTAAGAGCATTAGTGAGATTAACAGCCAATCAATGAGTAATTGCAATGATAGCATTTATATACACTTTCAGGCTTGCAAAGTGTTTTACATATTTTTCTCACTTTATCTTCACAGATCTATAAGGTAGGTGATATTAGAGTCCTCATTTTACAAGGAAACTGAAGTAAATAGAAATGACTTGCCCAGGGTCACACAGCAAGTGATGAAGACAGGATTTGAACTCAGGTCTTTTTGACTCAATAAGCTGTGTGCCCTTTTCACTATATCACCTCCTATATGCCAGGCTCCTGTATGTTATGCACTATGCTAAGTGTTAGAGTTAGAAAAGTGAGGTAGTTTTTGCCCTCAAGGAATTTATGTTCTGCTGGGAGTATAGAGAATGTTTACAGATAAATAAATGGATGTGTACAATAAGGCAGTTTTTGGTGACTAGGATAGGGATCCAGCACTAAATGAGACAATCAGAAAAGACTTCTGAACCTTAAAGGGAGCTATCTGTTCCAAGAGGTGCAGGTAAGAAGTGAGAACATTCCAGGCACTGGGGACAGCCTGGGCAAAATTGTGGAGATAGGAGACGGAAAACCAGGTAGACTACTTTGGTTGGAACTTTAATATGGGCAGTAATTGATAATCATCCTAGAAGAACAGGCTGAAGCTACACTCCCAAATAGGAGTTTGTATTTTAATCTAGGTTTCTGAAGTGGGCAATCATGACAAGATCAAAGAAAGTAGATTTCCAGGGGGCTGCTGGGTAATTTTTTTTTCTGAAAAGGGGGTAGTACGTCAAATAAGTTTGGGAACCTTTGGGAGTAATGAGGGATCTGCTCAAAACTTCATGAGTATGGAGTGACTATTAGAACTTTGCTTTAAGAATCTCACTTGGGCAGCAATAGGGAAGATGCACTCAAGAGGGGAGAGACTAGATGCAATGAGACCAACTGTAACAGTCTAGGCTAGAAGTGATGAAGTTGTGGTAAACAGATGAAAGCAAATGGTGCCTTGAATGGATCAGGTGTTTGGGTACAGGAAGCAAAAATGAAAAGTAAAAGAAAAATCCTGTTGACAAAGTTGTAACTAAAATAACAGTACTGCCCTCAACAGAAATAGTGACATTGAAAGGACAGATGGGCTTAGGGGATAAGTGGTTTTGTTTTGGACATAGTTTGAGCAGCCTCTGGGATATTTTGGTAGAGATGGCCAGCCAGCAGTTAAAGATGCGAGATGGAGTTCAGGAGAGAGGGCAGGCCTGGTGATCTGGATTTGGGAGTCATCTGCACAGAAATGGCAGTGGAAGCCACTGGGAGTGAGATTGCCAAGAGAAGGGAGACAGCCAGAAGAGACCTTGGGAGACACCCCCATTAATGGTTCAGGAAGAATATGAGAAAAAGATGAGGAAGGGCACCACGATAGTGTTGTCTTTGTAGCCAATAGCATCATCCAGGAGGAGGAGGTGATCTACAGTGTCAAAAAGTTACAAAGAAAAACTATTATCTGATTTGATGATGAGGTCATCGGTGACTTTTGAAAGAGCAGTGTTAACAGAAAGGGTTGAAGAGTGGGTAGTGTTGAAAGGGAGGCATCAGATGCAGGAACCTTTTTCTAAAAAGTTAAGCAGTTAAGGGGAGGACTGGTGGGAATGGGGGATATTAACTGGATGAGACACAATTGTCCAGTGGAGGGTTTTTAAGGATTAAGGATATGTAAGTATATCAGCTGCCAGAAAGGAAGTCACCAATAGGAAGGGGACTGAAAGAACTACTTAGAGTATGGTATAGAGGCTGTGGCATCGGAGGTGTATTAATCAGAGGGCATTTGTTTCATTGGAAGATAAGGCATACTTTTATCTGTGGCCAGGAAAATACAAGCAGAGTGAGAAAGCTGTGAAGATCCTGAAATGGGGAAAGGAACTGAGGAAGTACATACTCTAAGACTCCAAATTTTTGTAGTGATACATGATGCAAGAAATAAAATAAGCACACAAACTCTTGGGGGGGATTAGAACTGGGTGAGTTTAAAATATTTTATAAGTAACATTTGTCCCAAAGATGTTCAATGGAAATAAAAATCCAAATGCGTTTTAGATTGAATATTTATTAAAAGTAGAAAAATATGAAGACAAATAACAACCAAGACATATATTCAGATTTCTCCATCTGAACACTGTCAGAAAGCAAACTTACAAATAATACGTGTATGGGACGACTGGCCCAGAAATGCAGCATGCCGGAATGACTGACTTAGGACACCCAAACAGACGAAGATGGAGATTACACGCTTAGCGTGAAACTTGGAGAACCATCCAGGCATGCATTTTATACATTTAAGATGAACAGCAAACAACACACAAAGAAAGGCATTAAAAATCACAAAGCATAAGCAGTAAGTAGATTTTTCAATTAAAAACACTGATATTATATATATGTCTTTAATGATATATATACACATACATAATTGAGGACAAAACATCCAACATTTTTAGAAATGATGTCTACTGCACTGCAATAAAATGTGGCCTAAGAGAAAATTGTCTCCTATGTATTTTAAAATACTAGATATTATATTCTTCCATGTGCACATTGCAGTATTTAAGGTTTTTTTAGAGGGGAAGGTTGTTACTGAGCCAACAATAATGTTAGCATACATATGGTAAAAGATTTAAACTTTGTTGCTAGGCATGATGGGAAGAAATCTATGTATTTCTAGGTGCTACATTGAGAGAAAAATGAATTAACTGCACAGAAAAACCTCAAAATTAGAATTTTTTTTCTTACACAAGAACTGTTAGATCTGTTAAAGGATAAATTTTCCAAGTGAAGTTTCTTTACAATATGAGAAAAAGTATTTTTTATTTCTTTAAGTGTAAACTGTGGATATACTATTGTTTTTGTTAGATACTAATATTTACACCTAACATGTAGGTTAAATATATACAAAATACCCCCAAGAAAATATTCTAAGTAGGGCATGCAAGAGATTGAACCGGAGTGAATAAGGGGTGGGGGGCGGGGGGGAGGGAAGGACTCTGAAGATGGGAAAAGTTATGGCAGTGGGAGAAAACCAGAGGAAATACAAATGCTCAGGAACAAATTAACTCAGCATCATTCACTAAAGAAGTTCCTTAAAGAATGGAACTGATCTAATTAGCTTCAGAGAGCAAACTCCTACAGGGAATAAAGTACAGGTCAAAAAAATAAAAACAAGATGACTCTGTTGCCTGTCTGTGTAGACTGGCTGTCCCCCATGCCTGGAAGGCTCAGCCTCTATTTCCCTAGATTTCTCCAAAGCTCAGCTCAAGTCCCACACTTGGTAAGCACTCTCCTCACAGCCGTCTTGACTTCTCAGATTCACCTCCTTTGATCCTGTATTATCTCATTTATTTATTTACTTGCACATTCTCTCCCTCATTAGAATATATGATCTTTAAAGTCAGGACTTTTTGGGTTTTTTTGCCTTTCTTCATTTGCTGACTTAGCGCCTTGTGTCTGCACAGCTATCCCTGCTTGTTCTAAAGTAAAATCTAAAGTACCAGGATCAGCCTTTCAAGTTATTTTATTCTGGGTCATGTTCCTTCTCCCCCAGCAATGGTTAATCATGCTCAGACAGTTTTAACACGTTAGAAACTTTTGACTCCTTTTTGTTTTTTTTCCAAAGATACCTGTTCATTTTTAACCATAGTACCTACTTTTTGGTTTGCCAATAAAAAGAACCTGGTTCTATTTCTCTAGTTGTTAAGTTTATGGCCCCTTTCTTCCAATGGCTATTTCCATTTTTAGTATTTTTACTTCTATTATGTGAAAATCTCTCTTTTGAGAATTCCCCTAAAACTAAAAATTTACAGATTTTTCGTTTCGTTTTAGGTCTCCTGTAGATAAAGGAGAAAAGCCACCATAGGTCCAACCCCTTTATGATGACTTAGGTCTTTAGAATACCACAAAGGTCCATTTTGACAAGCTATGTTCTGCCTAGACAAGGAGTCCTGTCCTGCCAATAACATAGGCTGACTTTATGATGACTTAGGTCTTCAGAATACCACAAAGGTCCATTTTGACAAGCTATGCTCTGCCCAGACAAGGAGTCCTGTCCTGCCAATAACATAGGCTGTCTATGAGGAACAACTGGTTTCAGAAGCCAGGTCTGGAAGCAGCTGAAGCATTATCTTGTTCAAGAAGCTTTATCTGATCTTTCCATCTTAAAATGATCATTTCCTTCTCCAAAGTTCCCAGAATTCTTTGTCAGCCTCTTCTTTGTCCCTATCATATCTATCTTTGATTGTATTTCTGAATGTTGTGTAACTTGGCACAGAGCAGGTTCTACGCTCTGTGTGGGAGGGATGGTTTTATTTTTTTATCTTGGTATCCCTAGTGTACATAATACCTATATAACAATGATAACAATAAATAAATGTTTGTGGTGATACAGGCAAGGGTTGGCTCAGAGTCTTAAAAATGCGGGAGTCCAAATAAATCAGGCTACCCACAAATACGCATTTTACTAAAAAACAAAATCAAGTATTCATTGATGACAGTGATGAGGCAGCTAAGTGGCACCATGCATGGAACATGAGGCCTGGAGTCAGAAACACCTGAATTAAAATCTGACCTCAGACATTCACTAACTGTGTGGCCAATGCGAATCATTAACCCTTTGTCTGCCTCAGTTTCATCAACGGTAAATCAGGGATAATAGCACCTACTCTCAGGGCTGCTGGGAAGAGTAAATGAAATATTTGTACAATGCTTATTAACACTAGCACACAGTGGATGCTTAGCAAGAGTCCATTTCCTTCTCCCATTCAAATACATTGTTTATGGGGCTTTAGAATATTCTACCTATATAAGGAAAGGCATGATTGGGAAGGAAGTATATATTTGAAAATGTACGTAATAGGCACAAAAATGAAATCCAACTAAGTTGTTTTTTTTTAAAGGAAACGAATGTGATGTAAAACCCAAAGATATCAATGTAACTTTTTTAAAAAAGAAAAATATATACTCTACCTAGCCCAGGTGAAGTAGTTTGCCAAAAACTGTTTCTAAGACAAAGTAATACTTGCAAACGTTTCACAATTTATTCTGTTGAACCAAACAAGCTCAGTAGAACATCAAATTTACAGAATGTTCATCAGATCCCGAAACTCGGAGTCGGAGTCATGAAATAAAGGCGTTTTCCCCCTTTAATACTAAAGTTAATCACACAATGGTGAACCTGGGTAATTAGAGCTGCAGCTTCCTGGATCCATTTTTCTCTATCTCCACCCTAAGAAGTACAACCTATTGTACCATTAATAAGGTCAGAATTAGAGGTTTTCCTTTCATTGAATTCATTTGCCATGCTGTGATAAAATATACAATGGATCATTCAAATGAGTGAAGCCTCAGAAGCAAAATAAACATTTTACATACATAGATTAAAATAGCTTTATTGTCTCTTACATAAAATGTAACCACATAGCCTATTTAATTTTCCCCATTCTTTTGAAATGACAAATCTATTCACTTCAGCAGCAGACAAATAGTCTGGGAATGAAACAGAACCTTTACTTAACCCAAGTAAGATGAATTATAAACTTGAGTACTAGAAATTAATTACCTTTTCATTTACTAGAAAAGTCTTATTCCTTCTACTTTCCATCATAAACACAGAAGTCACACCTGAAAAGGGCTCAGGAATATAAAAGGGTTTGCCCATAGCAGAGAGTACAGAATCAGTTAAGGTAAAACCATTCAGGCATGGTAATGCCCCTCACCAGCAGTCCCATTGCACAAAGTGAAATTACAGCTGTTTCTAACTTCTTTTGATAACTGCAGCTAACCTCACTTTATGAAATACAGCCAGAACTGGGGTGGAAAAGTTTTTGAAAGTAATATAAGATATGGAGGCTTAAGAACTTGATACAATGTAAAACTAGTAGCCAAAAATCTCTTTCCTCAAAACCCTTAAAAAAGTGAAAAATTTAAAAATTATTTAATGTAATTGAAATTTTTAAAAAAGTACTCTGCTATATCCAAAGGTTAAATACATAACCACAGACATAAAAGTAGTTACTGCAAAGGGACAGAATCTAGAATAGGCCTCTGAGTCTGCACCAATAACTAAAATGTATGAAATGAACACAGAGAACCAGTGATTGTTTTCAGTAGCAGCTGTTTCATTTAAGACAAAAATATGAAAGGACTAAGTCAATAAGATATTCAAACAGCAGAAAATTATTATACATATGTGATCAGAAAGACAGAATCAAGTCGGTAAAAAGTACAAAATACGGTTCCATGTTGTTATTTATTAACCTCAGTCGCAAAGCAATTAGGTCATCTTCAGGTTGAAGCATAACTTTTTTAGGGGGAGGAGGGGAGCCTGGATCTCCTTTTTTGCCCAGGCTGCAAGTTCAGTAGCCTCTGACAGATAAATCTCACAACTGATCAGAAAGGAAACTTTGACCTGCTCCATTTCTGACCAGCCATGGGGCCCCCTTCTCCCCGGGGCTGACCATGTTGATGCTGTATTTAGTGCAGACACCTGGTCGTCTTTGGCCTGCTACAGCTCAGAATGCCTTTTCAAGCAGCAGGGAATACAGGCATGCATCACCATGCCTGGATCTATCTTTCTTTTTTTTCTTTGTTTAAGAAAAGGATTCATTGTACATCTAACCCAGTATGGTCAAAAGACATTTTAGAAAAAAACACTTATGCATTACTTACAAGTGGACATTCAATACATACGATCTGATGACCGTAATTGAGTTCAATGAATTCACATAATTCATTTGTCTAGAACAAAGTAATGATCTCTATAGAAATATAACCGGAAATGTAAAATTCTGTTCTGTTTTTGCAAATTGAGACACTTTACAGAAAACAAATTCCTTACATGACATTTCTAAGGAAAAACGGGAGAATGTAAATATGGCACCATAGTTAGAACACCACGGAGTTGGAAAATAAGATTTTCCTGCTTAATTAGGTGACAGCACAAAGATAATTTTCTTTATTCCCTAAAAGAATCCAATTTCCTCATCACACTAAGCAATTAAAAATGGGTAATACACCATAAAGGAAGACAAGTGATGCGGAAACTACAGCTTACACAACTTTTGCACCCTGACTGTTCAGTGGCACATTTTGCCATTTTAAACACAGAAGCTTCTTTTCTTACTCCATATATCCCTCTTTAATCACAATCACCGTACATACATTTCTACCTAATACCACCCTTTACACAATTTGCTCATGAATTCATCCAATGAAACAAATTTCATACGAGAGCCAAGACACTGATCTCTTTCTAGTTTTGTTTCTTAAAGCGGCGTCACAGGATGTTTTCCTGGCATGGCGCATCATCGCCTTCTGCATTCCATTCTCAATAACTGTAGGGAGACATTATCTTTGCATTTATCTGAAACAGAAAAACCTTATTTCTCTAGTCGTCTGGTTTGTCCAGGGTCCTTTGATATGTAATTCCTTTCCGTGCATTTTATGCTGTCCTGGAGGTCCTATAAAACTTTCCCTAATTATTTCCTATTGAAATAATAGAACCAGGTTGTTTCATTAGAAGATAGACTTCTAGGACTCCATAAAAGATTGCACTTACATATAATACCCACTTTAGCCTGAGCCTTCTATACCTATGGGACTGTGTAAGGCTCACCATTGTTCACATAACACTTACATGCTTGGTTTTGAATTTGCCTTTACTTCCTTAAAAGCATTCTTTAGTTGTTTCCAGACCAAAAAAATGTTGACTGTGGTCTGCTAAAAAGGCCATTCTCAGATTCCCTGGGTGGTTGTCCAGTTCTGTATATTCTAAGCCATGATGGATAATTCTGAGCCAGAGTCCATCAAGGGGATCCCAGAAAAAAACCCCAGAGAACTGTAAATCTAAAGTGGAAATGGTTTTTAGCATGTTCTTCAAAGTGTCTAAGTTCAAAAATCACTGGAAACAAAGGATACCAGAACCCCTAGTTTGTCATACTTGTAACTTATCAAAAAAACTGGTCCAATCGTGAAGTGCATCCCTTCCTTAGATACC
>JAQQSK010006744.1:0-14289 GCA_028658325.1 Potorous gilbertii
ACTCATGGAAAATTGAGTGTAATCATAGCTTTCATAGTTATATTCATGAAAAAAATACCAATTTAGAGTATTTCTGTGCTATAAGAAAAAGGAATTTGGAGAATTCAGAGAAACACTGGAAGATTTAATTGATGTAGGGTGAAAGAAGGCAGACCAAGGATGCACTATTCAAAATGCCTATAATAAAATATGCAGGTCTATGAATATATGGATGGCAGGGGAGGTAAGGGAGAAAGCTATTATAAGAGTTGCAGTTACCTTTTCAACATCTGAGAGAGAGTTCAGTGACTGGTTCTGAAGAATCTCGGGTGCAGTGAAGGCTCGAAGGTCTTGATGGGAAACACTCTCATCTGTAAATGACACACTGCCAGATGGTAACAGCAACAGAGACCATGGAGAAATGATAAAGCCAAGGGCAGTAGGGTCTGCTGTGTTCACTAGATAGATGGGGGAAAGAGAGGAAAAGAAACGATTGAAATGCAAATCTCAATTAGCAGAACTTTCTTTGTATCACTCTGATCATTCTTGACACAGGATGACAACATTGTTAAATAGTTTCCTCAAATACACACACTAGGATATAAAATGGAACATTTCTTCTTTGATGCTTCCTTATATGGCATTAAGGACTCTCAGTACTGACTGTAACACATGAGGGGAGTATCCCCTGTCCAACTCTTAGGATTGAAGCAGCACCATGTACTAATAACACTTTAATTTTTGAAAGCTGCAGCAGCATAGAAATCCTAGAATCTGGGAAACAAAGACTTTTAATTCATAATCCATCATAAAAAGTAAGATTTGGGGGAGGTTTTCCTTGTGAGTTAGAGAAATGATAAGTTAAGTGCGACAGCAGATAAAGCACCAGACCTGGAGTCAGACTTTTGTTCAAATTTGGCCTTAAATACTTCCTGGTGGTGTGACTCCAGACAACTCATTAACTTCTGTAGGCCTCAGTTTCCTCATCTGTAAAATGGAGATAATAGCAGCACCTACCTCAAAAAGTTATTATGAGGATCAAACGAGGAAAAATTTATAAAAAGCACTTAGTAGCACATTGCCTGGCACAGAGCAGGTACTATGTAAATATTAGTTATCATAAAACTGAACTCTGGAGTTGAAAGCAGTTAGCTCTTTTCTGATCCACCATAATTGAAACTTGGCAGTGTTTGGGGCACAATTTTTATTTTCATCAATTACAGATGCTGAAATTGTAATAAGGGGTTTTTGGGGGGACTTGTTCATTCTTTTGCTACAAAATATGATAATCTTAGGTACCTGTGCCAACAACTTCCTACTCCCCAAAATGAAAGATGTTTTTTGTAGCTTTGAGATTTACATTCCAGAGCAGTTTAGAATAAACTCCTTAGATTGTAAAGTTCTGCTTGGAGGAATGACTTAGAAGAGTCTTTGCCATAAATGTAACTTTAGTTTCACTTGTCTGAAGGTTGTTTCACAGTGATTGCTAATCGAACTAGATAATGGACTTGTGGCATTAATGGAAAGTCTGTTACACTCATCGGGTTAGCCCTGGGTAGACAAAGACCACTTAGGGGTCAATGCCAGGATCACTAATTCATCCTGAATAGGCTGTCCTGACATCTCTCCAGGTTAGAGGCCAGGGAAGCACTGTTCTGTAGTGTCCACTCTTTACAGAACATTTCAGTTCTCCTATTAATTAAAGTAAAATGAACATTCTCTTTTTAACTTCTGCATAATTTAAAGTATCTTATATAAAGGTCCTGCCTCATAGTCAGGAAGACAGGTTCAAGTCATGGCAGTGTGTCCCTTGGCAAGACACTTAACTTCTTAGTGCCCAGGGCAACTTTCTAAGTAGCCAAGCAGATACAAACCTGCTTTCATAGTGTCTTTCTTGGGATATAACAAGTCACATAAACAACAAGGAGTCAAGGTAATTTGAAATGATCTCTTTCTATGGAGTAGCATGGCACAGGGATACATGTGTACTTTTCCCTGAGCAGGTTATTTAATCCCTCTTGGCTTCAGTTTCTCCATCTGTCAAATGACAAGGGGTCTTAATTTTTTTCCCTAAAGAGTTAAATTTAGAAACCTAGCATTAACATCAATTCTATACTATTTTTATTATGAAAAAATAATTCCCGATGATCCAAATCTCTTGCAAGATTTATTGCAGTTTACGTTGACAAGTGGGAGGCAGATTCAAAAAATGCCAGGGAGAATGTTGCCTTATTAAAAAGCATAGGAGGACACTGTCAAGCATCTCTAGGATAAGGCCATCACCAAGAAGACCTTCATCCTGAAGACCACCCTTAGCTTTGGTATACATACCTCATCACTACCCTCGTTGGCTTCTGCCCCTCCGGAGGGCTAGAGGGCAAAGCAAAAACTCCTCTCAAAACTTCCCTTTACAGAGGGTCTAACATTCCAACCATCTTTTCATTTACCAGCAGCTGCTCTGCTAGGTTTCAAGACTACTGTCATCATCATGCCACTTCCTACTGGTGGTGGTGGTAAGACATAAGAAGAAGGAAGAAGAGGAAGAAGGAAGGAAAGGAAAAGGAGGAGTCCTTTCAATTTTCTTTCATTCAGTTCTATTATATTATTTGTTTTTTTACTTTTCATTTTCAAATTATCAATTAATCCTGAAATTGGTTATGCTCATACTGGTCTGATTCCCTTTCCTCGCTTACCCTGTCTCAGCTCACATTCCCTTACTCTACTAAATTCAAAAGATTCAGTCAGCCTTCAAGTCCTTTTAATTCATCACCTGAACATCCAGAGACTGATATCTCCTGCTTCTGAACCTCTATCCACTCACTTTCAAGCCTGGAATACAGATTTCTCCCTGGGACCTCTGTTTGGAGATTTCCTGAAGTGCTCTTTTGAATTCTTCAGTCCTAGTTCTTCCTTAACCCCAGGTACCATTCCTCAGAGCTCTTCTCCTGCTCTTCTGGAATCAGTCTCAAGTCTCTCCCCACACCTGCCAAAGTGATTTACCTGAATTGCTGGTTATACTCCCCTCCATCATGAGTCTTACTTAGAGACAGTCTATTGACTCTAGGGGGATGAAACAGAAATATGTCTCTTTTACCTGGCCCTTTCCTACCTTTCCAGTGTTGTTTACACATCACTCCCCTTTGATCCAATAACACGGATCTTCTTGAGGTTCTTTAAGTGAAAAATAATTATCTCCGTTTCCCTGCAACAAGTCTTTTCCTTAGTTTCCCGGTCCTCTCTATGTTAGAATATGTAAGCATCTTGAGGACAAGGGCTGTTTTTTGCCTTTCTTTGTACCCCCCCGGATCTCAGCACAGTGAGAGAATCCATAGAAAGTACTTAACAAATGTGTGTTGCCTAAGTAATGGACTTTCGGAAGAGCTCTGAAGCAGACTGGAATTTGAATCCCCAAATTGCTAAACTAGCATATCCTTCCACTAGTGACACCACTAGGGTTTGTACTGCCATACACCCCAGAGAGGTCAAAGAGAGAAAAAGAAAGCACCCACATGTGTCAGCATATTTAGAGTCACTTTTGTGGTTGTTGTAGTAAAGTGCTGGAAACAAGTTAGACACCTGTTAATTGGGGAATAGCTAAATAAATTAATGTCGGTGCATGGAACAGAATTGATTTTACTATTTTTATAATATTTATTATTAATTATTGATCCATAGGAAATGACAAAAGGGGTGGATTCAGAGAAAACAAGGAGGACTTAACTGTAGAAATTGATGTAGTGAGATAAAGTAAAGGAAATGAATTTGTACAATGATGACTGCACAATAAAGGAAGGCAACTGACTACCTGGAGCATCAGGGCGGGGTCTGTGCTCAAGGCTTTTATGAGTTTGGAAAAATCACAACCTCCCTGGGCCTTAGTTTCCTCGTCTATAAAATGGGGTCAGGCTAGATGGCCTCGCTCTATCAGTCACTGATCCCAAGTCCAGGGCTGCCTTTGTTTCATCACAACTGCCTCTGTGAGCTGACCTGGAAAATTCCAGCCAAAGTCACTGAGCTGCAATGGGACTAGGGCCTGCCAGGGTCAGGCTGATCTCAAGAGATACTGTTCCCCAGGCCACAGGGAAAATGCCTGGGTTAAAGGGAAGAAACTATAAATTCCGATTCAATTCAGCACAAATAAAGAGAAAAATACATGATATGTTTCACGGCATTTTCTTTAATGTCTGACTTCATTAAAAAAATGTCCCCTAAAAGTAAGTAAAAGAAATAATTTAAAAAATGCAAGTCTACCTTTCTTTCCAATTCTCTGATTAATACTGCTTCCTGTCCCCTCCTCCCTCTCCAGGGCCTGGGACCCAAAGAAAAGCTATCTACTGTCTAGTCACATTTCATCACCATTATTTCTTGATCTTTGGGGAAATCTAGTATCTGGTGTTCAAAAAAAAAATATTACAATGGCATCTTATTTTTATAATTTCCATAAAGATACTCAGCTTATAGAACATGAGAAAATTCAAGGTTCCAAGTATACTAAAATTAGAATCCAAAAGGTCCTTTAGGAGATCCAGTCTGAGGCATTTACTAGCTGGGTGATCTTGGGCAAGTCACTTAACCCTGTCTGCCTCAGTTTCCTTATCTGCAAAATGAGCTAGAGAAGGAAATGGCAAACGATTCTAGCATCTTTGCCGATAAAACCTCAAATGGGATCATGAAGTATTGGTTGCAACCAAAACAACAACTGTACAATCTAATCAACCAGTTTTATTAAGTGCTTGCTAAGTACTTGGGACTATACACATGTATGCACAGTTCCTAGCACATCTATGTGCTTAATAAAGTGCTTGTTGACTGACTGACAAACCTATCCCCCCCATTCAACTCACATATTTCAGCATTATCTAAAGTCATGGGAAATTAAATATTAAAGGGAAGCATTTCTCAGATTTCTAGTTTAAAAGTTCACAAGACAACAGCTTTGTAACGTAATTTTTCTGTGAGATTTCTGGATATTAGAAAACTCATTCTTATCATATGAAATATAATAAAATGTAATTTGATATGAGGTAGAAGCACCACATGTATTTTTTTCTTTCTTAATTTTAACACCATTCCCAATTTGTTTTCAAGATTTTTACTTGTTCAATTCTAAGGAATTTTTCACACAATGGGCAAAATGCCATTTAAATTTTCCTTTACTCTGTCCAAAAAAGAGACCAATCTAGACATGTGAACACATCCAAACAATAATGCAAAATCAATGGAATTCTGTCATGGCTTCAGACCAGGGAGGCATCCAGTAGTTTTTATTTTACTGTGTTAACTATCCGACTCTGGAAGAAATTCCAGATTGCACAGCTTATAACAAAACCCTTGTTTTGTTTGCAAACAATGCTGACAAGGCAAACAAACAGTGCTTCAGAAATACTGATTCTTAAGGGGAAAGGACAGCAGGAGGGAATGTGGAGCTTTGTAGACAGAGACAATTTGATGACCTCTGAGTATTTCTCTTGTAACTAATCTCTCTTAAGCCAATGGACTCTGGCAGCTGGCATCAGGGGGGTGTAGAACAACGGCATTTTCAATGGAATGAAAATAAAAGAAAAAATTAAAAGTCAACTTTTGTTGTCCCCTCCCACTCATCTTATATCCCTTCTCATAGAGCTCTTCAAATGTGTATACACACACACACACACACACACACACACACACACACACACACACACAAACACATATCAATCGCTTTGATATATGAAGCCTCTAGGTTACTTCTAAAAAGTTTGGGTAGTTGTTGGTGGTGGTTTTTTGGGAGTTGGGTGGGGAGGGGAAGGAAATCTCTTTTAACCTTCCTTTCCATCCTGTTTCAACAAAGAAAATCCAAAACCAGAATGAACCAAAATGTTATTGTGGGTCTACATTTTCCTAGAGGGCAGATATTCTTTAAGCTACTTCCAGTATCCATTACTGGAAAGCTTTCTACACTTCACTGCACCTCCCCCTCCCACCAATCTTTGCAGATCTCACTTCCCATGGGTTGGTAGAAGACTCTCTCCCTAACTGTATATCTGGCTCCAGTCTCCCTCCCAGTTCTAGTTAGCATTTATTAACTTAGGTTAAACACATGATAAATATTATCAAGTTTGAGCCCCACAGCTTGGGAGGTAGGTGCAGTTATTCCTCTCACTATGCAGATAAGGAAACTAAGACTGGTTAAGTGACTTGCGTGGGGGGCGGTGTCCCATAGCTCAAGACCCAGTCAGTGTCAGAGGTCAAATGTGGAATACAGATCTTTCAGACTCTAGGAAAGGTGCACTATCCATTGGGCAATTGAGCTGGGAAAACTGCCTTTAGACATTTCCAACTGGATCTCTAGGAGGTAATCAAACTAATCATGTTTAAAACAGAATCCATCCACATCCAAACCTCTCTATTTCTGTTCTCCATTCTTCCAGTCATCTAGGTTCACAACCTCAGATTACTCTCCTTTACCTACCCTACATGTCCAATTAGTTGACAAGCCATGCCCATTCTATCTCCCATCACTCAATAGCTTCACAATTGGTCTCCATGCCACAACCCTCTCCTTATCTCAATCCATCTTCCAAAATGTTAGATACAGATCTTATATCCATGCCCTATTCAATTTCCAATGGTTCCCCTTTACCTCCAGGATCAAATATGAACTTCTCTGTTTGGGCATTTAAGGCCCCCACCTCTATGTTCCTCTCCCTATGTTCCCTATGGTCTATGTTTCCTTACACTCTCCAGCAACATAGATTCCTTTTACCTCAAAGGCAACAAAGCTTTCCCCTGGAATGGAATGACCCCTTCCTTCCTTGATTCAGCTTCTACACAGCTTCAGGTTCTAAGGATAAGGGCATAAAGTCACACCTACCTAGAGTCCAGGTGCCTCCAACTTGGTAGATGCTTGAAGACCGCCCTGCTGATCCCATATTATGAAGAAGGGGACCATGTATATGGAAACTAAGCATGACTGTATTCTTATGGCAGAACCTTGCTATGTTAGGGCTAAGGAAAACTTGGTTAACGATTCAATCACTTAAGAGTGATTATTAAAATAAACCTCATTAAAATAAAATCTGAACCTGATCTAAGAAGGCACCAGTACCATACAACCTTAACAATTGGTTTAATCAGCACTGAGAGATGGCCTCATAGTTCACATCATGGTTAATGTGGAGGAAGGACACCATAAATATGGAAGGTGAGGCAATTGCATCCCGGCCATATATGAGGAATTTTCTCCATAGGACAGGAAAGCAGATTCCTGCCCACATGAAATGGCTACCCAAGAGGGTCCTGGAGGACAATGCCTAGGAGTGTGAAGAAAGTCTCAAGTACAGCATTCCCTGATCATTGTTGGCTATCCAGCAGAAGTTGGACAGTCAACATAACAAGACTACAAGGAAATAGGCTTGGTTCACTTAGCAGCTAGAAAAAGATCTTTACTTTCAGGACCTTGCAATGCCAGCCTAGGGGAAGCTGCTGCTGATGAAGGACATGCAAGTGAAAGAATCTCTCCTGATGGGAGACAAGTTGCATGCAAAAGTCTTATGATCACATGTTCACTTTCCTACACTAGACCTTGATGCATGATGAAGAACTGTTGATTGTGACCTTGACATTCCTGTAATTACTCATCATCATTGCTGCCTTACATTGACAGAAGAAACCTATGACTGTGCTGGAGATCTGTGCTATCTACCCCTGATACTTCTGGTGCCTCTCTGACTCATTGGCTCACTGTCACTACTTTTCACTAAGAAACTCACAGTGAATTGCAGAGATATGGCAACCCCTCACACATGGATTTGATTGTTAAAATTTAAGACTCAGTGGCCAATTTCAGAAAAACCTGAGAAGACTTACATGAACTGATGCTGAGTGGAGTGAGCAGAACCAGGAGAACATTGTACATAGTGAAGGCAACATTGTGCCATGATCAACTAGGACTGACTTAGTTCTTCTCAGCAATACAATGATCTGAGACAATTCCAAAAGACTCATAATGGGAAATGCTCTCCACATCCAAAGAAAGAACTGTGGAGTACAAATGCAGATCAAAGCATATTATTTTCACTTTTTCTGCTTTTTGTGGCTTTCCCTTTTTGTTCTGCTTCTTCTTTCACAACATGACTATGTGGAAATATGTTTAACATGATTGCACAAGTATAACCTATATCAAATTGCTTGCTGTCTTGGACAGAGGGAGATGTGAAGGAGGGGAAAAAAATTGGAACTCAAAATCTTATAAAAAATGAATGTTGAAAACAACAAAAAAAGATATGAGACTCAGCCTTTCCAAAGTGGGGAGGAAAAAGGAGATTGCAGTGGGAGGTTCCCCTTAGTGATATCACCTATGTCAACAAGGTGGTGTAGTAAAAGCCCTGCAAGCAATTAAATGATGGGAGGTCCTCTGTAAAGTCCTCGGGATGAGACCACAGAACTGGTCTATTCCCCCACTTCCTCTCTTGAGCACACCCAACTTCATTCCAACATCCAACCTAAGTAGAGTGCTGGATTACTTTTCCCTGAAGGGCAACAAAGCTGTCCCAGGGCCTTGACTGACCCTTGCCTTCCTTAACAAAACTTTCTGTTCACCTAAAGGGCATAAAAGTCCCACTCACATAAAGTTGGAGCCCCTCTAACCTGGGTGGATTTCTGAAGACCATGCACATCACCATTATCTGCTTTGCTGACCAGACTTGTTTCCATATGGAGATGGGGGGCAAAAGTATCCTATATCCTGGTAGCATATTTTTGCTCAATTAGGGCAAAGTTAACTTCTTTTTGTTAACTGTTCAATGACTTGTGAGCATACCTCAATTCATTCCAACATCCAACGTAATTAAAGTGTTGGTTTTAAGTCAGCACCTAACAAGTTCAATAAATCAGAGGTCCTGATGGAACTATACAACTCTTAACTTTATAGGTATCACTGAGATGTGTTAGGATAAGACCTATACTGGGAATATGATTCTGTATACTTTCTTCCAAAAGGGAGAAGAATGTGGCATTTTTAAAAAATATGATCATCTGAGGAAGCCAAAAATCTGAGGTTATTTGGATGAAACTGAATGGAGGAAGAAACAGAAGTGATTTTGTAACTGAAGTAATGAAATAAGTGATTAACTCAGAAAACCGATCATAAGCCTATCAAAAAAGCAGGATATAAGGATGATAGAGGGCTATGATGTTCCAGTCCTCTGCTACAGCTGCGTACTTGTCAATAGAAGATCTTATGACTTCTTGACTCAATTAAAATTTCCTCTCCCAAAAAGAAGAAAAACCAAGAGCAGGAAATTCTATTTTGCATCAAATTCTCATAAATTGAAAAACTGGTTGCTAGGATAGAAATGACAAAAACTTGGGGTGGTAAAGACCATTCTTTTTCTGAGTATATGATAAAGTGGAGATAGGAGGATAAGAATTCTAGTTTCTTGGAGAACAGTTTTCACAAGGTTAGGAGGAAAGATAAGTAGGATCCAAAGATATAAAATTCTTCATTTTTGTTCAGTAATTTAGTAATCTCCAACTCTTCATGACATCTTGGACCTTAGCACATCAAGCCCTTCTATCCTCCACTATCTTCTGATATTTCTCCAAGCTCAAGCACATTGTTTCTGTGACATTATCTCTCCATCTCCTCTGCCATCTCCTTTTCCTTTTGCCTTTAATCTTTCCCAACACTGGGTCTTTTCCAGTAAGTCCCGTCCCAGTATGTGGCCAAAGCATTCAGCTTCAGTATTTGTCCTTCAATTAATAGACTGCATGAAAATATTGATTGATTTGATATCCTTGGTATCCAGGGGGCTCTTAAAGTCCTTTCTTTTTGTATTCTGAACTTAGCACACATTCAAATGGGAATTTTTTAGATATCATTGTAACCAATGATTTCTTAACTATAAAATGCAATGATATTTTCACAGTCCTCATTCCACTTGACTTCTCTGAAGCTTCTGACACTGTTAATCCACCTTGATTATCTCTCTTTGTTGACTTGTCCACCCACCAGCTCTGACTTGGTTTCCCTCCTCTATGTCTGACTACTTAACAGTCTCCAGTGCAAGATCATCTTCCATTTCATCCATCAAAAGCACAACAGTATTCATCATGGCTTTGTTCTAGCTCCTCCTCTCTTCTCTATCTCAATGACCCCATCAATTCCCACAGATTCCAATTATCATGTTTAAACAGATGATTCCCAAAATGAATTAGTTTTTGAACTCTAATCTCAATTCAATTGTTTTCTTTTTATATCACTGTAGGTTAGTGCCTTACTATATATGCAGTAGAGACATTTTAAATAAGTAATTTGCAAAATGAGTTGAGGAATATATATTGGATCTGCTTTCAAGTTTGGGAGAAGCCTTAATCCTTCCCAGAACCTGTTTTTATTTGTGTGAGAATCAAAATTTGTGATGTATGTGAAAACTCTTGGTAAACAATAAAACACTATATAATATACAATAAGGCATTATCATCTCTGGGTATAGGCGCTTATGTATATCCACTTGAACACCAAGTCACACTGTATTTCCACTCTGTTGCCACTTTTGGGTCCTGAGTACCCTACACTGGTTAAAGAAGACAGTATTTTATTTGACCTGAATTATTAATCCCTGAGACCTTTTGATGTAGGATCTACCAACCTGGAGATCACCATTGCTCTGAACTCCAGGAAGTCCTGGACTAAAAATTTACTGATCTGTTCAGTTTACACTATAGTCACAAGTTAGTTCTGGTTTTGGTGAATCCTGGCATTTAAAAAAAGTATCTGTTCTATGCTAACATCTAGACTTAGTTACCTTACACACCAAACTTATGTGGCATACTTCAACATTGCATTTAGAATCTTAGAAAACACTGTATTCCACTCCCAAGATTACACTTTCTATTGAGCTTTTCCATCACACTCATCTACATACAGGAACGTCAAACATAAAAAGCCTTCCTGAGAAGCAGATAGGTGGCATTGTAGACAGCATGCTGGATCTAGAGTCAGAAAGGCTTAATTTTAAATTCATCCTCTGACACTTGTAGATTACGAGACCCAGAGCAAATCACTCCCCTTCTGATCGCCTCAATCAATCAGTCAACTCGTATTTACTAAGTACCTCTTATGTGCCAGGTACATGCTGGAGACACAAAGACCCAAAATCAAAAAAACCCAGTCTTTGTCATGTATAAAAGAGAAACAACAACAATAATACTCATTTCCCAAGGTTATTGCAAAGCATTTAAACAATCTTAAAGGGTGAGATAAACGCCAGATTGTTTCTGTGATCCAGGACTTTTCCAAGGCAAAGTTATAGAGGTTGGACTGCATATTTCTAAAGTAACAGGATGAAGATGATACATCCTTGGTCTCATAATTGTTCTTGAAATTATTTACTCAAAAAATGTGCTTCACATGGAAAAACTTTATAAACTGATGCAAAGTAAAATAAGAGCAAAAAACAACATTCACAAAGAATATAACAAAGTAAACAAAAAGAAAAAGACAAAACAAAACTGAATTCTGGGTAATAGCTAAGAAGAGAAAAGAGAAAATAGAGTTTCTCATGCTTTTTGTAGAGATAAAAGATAATTGATGTGGAAAATTGTACATATTGTCACACATGAAACGTGCCAGTTAATTTTGCTGAACTGCGGGTATTCTTTCTTTTTTAATCTCTTTTAGAAGGAATGATTGACTTGCTGGGTAGAAGGGGAGGCATATATTTGGAAATGAGTATGATACAACCTCCCAATATATCATCAATAGAAAAAGAAACAAATTATGTTTGACAAATGATTAAACTCACTCGCTTCCTTTAAGTAGAACAGTAAACGGTAAAGGCACAGCACTGCTGTTGTTTAAGCTATACAACCTAGTTATGTTGTCAGATACTTTTGCTTCACCATTTTTATTTGTTCAACTCAGTGTCCAGTTAGATAAGAAGGAAAGAAATGACAATGGAATAAAAAAAAAACAAAAGGTAGCAATAAAACAATGACATCTGAAACTGTGATAAATAAAGAATACCTTTTCTGAATAATTCCTGAAGACTTTCTGCACTTTGACTCAATACGGCCCATATCTCTTCCTCTTGCAGTGGTCCTCCCCGAACCTCCAAGGCCTCAGCTAATGACACATGCATATTATCTAGAAAAGAAAAATAATTAGAGAATTTTCACAACTGCTATTCAGTTGCATTATCTTTTTATAAATCAAAGCTCTATAAAAGTAAGTCACTGAATCACCAAAATTCCAAATCTAATTAAGCATCAAAAACCAACATAAAAACATAATGGAAAGCATAATTATACAATTTATGGGTCTCCCACAAAAAAGCCTAACAACTATTTGAAACTTACCCCAGAAATACCATAAAAAATAATAAAAGGTCTCTCCATCATTTTTCTATTGGCCTTCTCAAGATTCTCTCCAATTATACCAGAAAAAGTTATCTTTAGTTTCCCTCAAATGATCATTCTTAGCATTCTCCCCAAACTAAAAACTGCCATTTCTGTAACATTCCATTTGACTCTTAAAGCTATGGTAACAATACCTGTAGCCTCTGAAACAAGCTTATGAAACAAATATTACACAGATGCTAAAAAGCATCTACTTGAATCCTAAAGCAACACTTTACCACTCCCACTGAATTTGTTTTGCATGTCTATGAATATTTGTTACTAAAGTTTTGGTTTTTTCTTTTTTTTTTAATTTGAAGGAGTAATGGGAAATGAATTAGCTGCAGAGTTACAGAAAAAAGAAAAAGAAAAGAGAAACATTCAAGCATTTTTTATTTTATTGCAATGAAAAGAATGCAAAGAAGAAAAGAAGAAGATACAATCAGGAAGAACACTTTTGATAAGTTACATACTGAACTTATATACTTAAAAAGAAAAGCAAACTACGTAAGTTACATTTTCATATACAATTATTTTTCTAATTTACTTTACATATGGAAATGTTCTTTTATGTAGCATTAAGTTACAAATGTTAAAACTTTAAAAAAACCACAAATGTTCTCATTAAACCAAGGAAAAACAGGATTACATACTTTCAAAGGTTAGAGAATGACTATATAAATGATCAACTATCAAGGTAACCAAATATGTACCATTAAAATTATAAACACACACACAGACAAAATGAAAATCCTGTAATAATACAAAGCAAACAGAACTAAAAGAACATTGACAATGACAACAAACATTTTTAAAACAAAAAAAGTATGTGTACATATACAGAAACAGATCAAGCAGATCGAAAAGGGAACACAGTAAACTATTAGTTTCTTAAGGTACTTTTTACATACAAATAGTTGTGAGCAAAAGGCTATAGTAGTATGGGAATAGTATTTTTCTTTGCTTGTTTTGGGTGAAACAAAATATTTCTCTCTTGCTCTCTTTCTGTGTGTACAAACACATATGTGTATGTGTATATATACACACATATGTATATATACACACACACACATACATATTGTATTGTTAATGTTATTTTCAATGGAATGGGAAGTTCTTTCCCATCCATTAATAGGCCAATGTGTCCTGCTTAAGTCACAAGGAAGCCTAAGTCACATGAATTTGAATCACATGAATCCTATGGTGGGAGAAGCCTGCTGAACAGGTAGGACAGAAAGGGGTGGAACAGGAAGAGGCAGAGCTGGAGGAGAGCTAAGAGGAAGTTAGTCAGACTAGTCAGATCTGGGAAAGGGCAAGTAGCAACTAGTGTGAGTGGGAGAGCTTGTCTGTGATTTCATTTAAGGGTGATGGTTTGTGAGAAGCCTAGCAGGGGAAGGCTTGGGGATAGTGTTGTCCACTGAATTGTTACTGTGTATCAATTTCTTTGTTACTAAGATGGACTTGGTTTTCTGTTGGGATTTGGCTTTCTGGTGTCTGAATAAATGTTTTTCTTCTGCTTTCTCTATGGACAGTCTGTTACATTTTGCAATTCAGAACTACGCCAGCATATTCTTAGTCACCGTAGGCACAGTGAATATCGCATTGACGCTACACATACACACATATTTTAAATTGTAATGTGACCATAAAGAGGAGGACTATAGGATCATAGATCTAGACAGAAGGGGATTTCAGAAGCCCCTAATCTTACAGATGAGGAAGCCAAAGCTCAAGAAAGCTAAAAGATTGGCTCAATACAGCAGGAAAATTCTAGGCATTTTATATATGAAGAATTTAGACATAGCCTCTTCAAAGTATGTTTATCTACCACAGTCAAGTTAGCTGCCTGAACAAGCTGCCAACTTCTAAACACCTACTCCAATAAAACTCCAAAATCCATACTAGAAAGAATAGTGATCAAGAAATCCAAAA